>JAOXYF010000008.1:3995087-4007587 GCA_028565775.1 Sternarchorhynchus goeldii
CAGGTCTCTGATCTTCTCTCGCCTGGGAGGGTGTGCTGCTACTTCCCCCCCACGATAACCGTATATTACAAACAACCCCATGTAGGTACAGCTTTTAGGAGCACCGTCTGAGTGCCTCTGTTAGGCAGTGCTAGTCAAGTGTGTCGGAGTTTTACCCACCCATGCACAACGTGTTGGAGTTGGCTTGGCACGGCCGGATCTCCACTTCGTCCTCACTGCAGCGGGAGCAGGGCAGGCAGGGCTTGCTGGCGCTCCTCTCCTCGGCGTAGGTACCCGCCGCGCACTGCTGGCACACGGTGTTCCCGGCGGGGCCGCACGGCCGGACCACGCCCTCGCCGCGCCCGCAGAGCCTGCAGGGGGCGCACAGGGCCTCTGTGCCCTCCCTCCAGAGGAAGAAGCCATCGCCGCAGTCGCAGCGTGTGTCCTGCGCCGGAGTGCAGCGCTGCAGCTGGGGCACGCCCTGCGGGCACCTGGCACACGCCCGGCAGCCCGACAGGCTGTCGGCGGCGGAGAAGGTCGCGCCTGATGGGAGAGGGAGGGAGAGCGATCAGTTGCCCCCGGTCTGGACCGTTTCCGTGAAGGTCCCACGAGACCCCGCCCACTCCCTTCCAAAATTCCGGGAGAGCTTCACGCAGAGCTGTGCACGGCACTCACCCTCCTGGCACGGCTGGCACTTGGTGTCCTCTCTGCCACACCCGGATACCACTCCAGTGCCCACAGGGCACAGACTGCAACACTGGCCCGAGTCTGTAAACTGGCTGCTGAGACACACATCCCCCTCGACCACCTGTGCCGACCGACATGCACACACAAGCACATGCCAGGCAATGATAACTCACTCTGAACACTTAAGGGAAACCGTTCTGTATAAAGCAGAACCTGTACGAACGCTACAATAAACAGTAAATAATCATCTTTTTTGCACACATAAGACATAATACTTCTGTTCTCAGGTATTTAGTTGCATCTCTCTAATCTTCCCTAAGCACTGAGCCAAGTGTGTTTATGGGTCTGGTAATGGAAGCTCTGTCTGAGTGTATGAGTGAGATGTGAGACATATATGAGACATTCCTGAAGCCTGAGTGTCTCAAGCAGCAGGGACTGGCTTTAATCAAAACCTGCCCCTCCACCCAAATGGAAAGAAGATAATAAAAAGAGAGAGAGAAAGAGAGAGAAAGAGAGAGAGAGAGAGAGAGAGAGAGAGAGAGAGAGAGAGAAAGAGAGAGAGGTCACGAAAGGAAGGAAGTCTGACCTTCCACTCTTGGTATGTCACACACGTGTGTGTGAATGCAAATAAGACAAAAAGAAACTCCAAAGAGAGAGAGAGACACACACACACACACACACACACCATGGGTATGAATCAGTAATATTGCAGGCATCCTTGGGGGGTTGCATGGCCTTGTGTGTGTGTGTGTGTGTGTGTGTCCCTACTCTCAAAGGAGCAGCAGGGTGGGTGGGGGGTGGGGGCGAGAGTTGCAGCTGTAGGCCTGAGGCCAGGGTGTGGACAGACAAGGCAGGCTCAGCATGTGAGGTCTGTTTGGGTCAGACAGAGGCCTTTGATGTCCCCCCCCCTCCAGGCCTGCAGGTGTGGGAGAGGAGGAGGTCACCACTGCAGCATCTTAAACATGCATGTGTTTAAGGAGGCTGCCCGCCCCCCTCGCCTCCAGCAAGCTGACAAGAGCAAACAGATGTCTACCAGCGAGTCTCCTGCGATGCAGGGACAGGAAAATCTCAACAGCCTCTCTGATGTCTCTCTCTCTCTCCCCTCTGATGTCTCTCTCTCCCCTCTGATCTCTAGTGAGGCACACAGGCAACGTGTGCTGACCTGTTGACTGTGCCTGACACACACACACACACACACACACACACACACACACACACACACAGCAGGGAACAACAGCACAGATAAGCTGGCATTAACTTTATACAAGCTGCAGTGCTGATGAAGACAGCATTCCACAGACAATCCTGCTACACCAACACCAACTCATTCTTTAACATAACCACATGACACACCCACACCTCCACACCCCTATACCCCGATGAATGACAAACGGTTCTCAAACAGTGAAATTCATCCACAATTCAGAGAGAGAGGGAGTGAGAGGGGGCGAGAGACACAGGGGGAGAGAGAGAGACTGAGAGAGAGAGAGAGAGAGAGAGAGAGAGTTGTGCTACCAGGAAGTGTTTTAGGTCTAACTACTACTGCTGGCCTTTCTTACCTTGATGTCCTAATATGGAATTAAATGTTGCCTACTAGTGTGGTTCTGTGGGCTGTGAGTACCATTCTCCACGTGATGTCACATACTAGCTCTCTATGCTGCTATACTGCAGAGATCGAAGCCAATGGTACAGTAAACATCAGTGGGTTTAGAACCAGGCGCTTCCAGGCGCGAGATCCTTCCTGGAGGGGAACACAGGACATGTCCCTCAGACAGGCCACAGTTGGTCACTAGTGGCACTAGAGAGGCTACCAGCACGGGACCACCAAAGAGCAGCTTCGACGGGGGCTTAAGCTCTCCGGCTCTAAGCTCCACGGCTGTCCTAGTCACTCAGTCGGCGTGGAGTCGTCACACGCGCGCACACACACGCGCACGCTCTGTCGTTGGTGGGTTAGACGTGATGTACAGGCACACGTGTATCGCACAGGCGAGTAAACGGAGCCTGAATGCTGAACACTTGAGCTCCAGAGGGCTCCCGCTGGGCGAGAAGCACCTCTGATACCACCACTTCACCCCCAAACAGCATGGCAGAGCTGCACAGCAGAGCCGCACGGTAGAGCTTCACGGGACCTGCCTCCTCCACATCGCCATAACAACATGTGAAACGGCACTAAAAAAAACAAACAAACAAACAAAAACACTACATGATGTAGCAAAACAAAAAAGAGGCATAAAAGATGCCATGTTGCCACAAATGCTTCATGCCTTCAATTGCGAGATATTAAACGGCCTGCAAAACAAGGCCTCTCGTCCCTAAAAATTCAATTTAACCAACTGCCAGTTAGCAGTCAAAGACGACGAGCTGCCTGTCCCAGAGGCCTGTTTGAGGCCTGGCGCAGAGAGAGAGTGGCGTGGGCTGAGAGTTCAAGGGGAAAGCAACCCCCATGCCCACAAGCACTTAAAAGCCATGTGGCTAAATGGAAAGTCAAATTACTGAACTGCAAGTTCTCTACCCCTTGCTGCCCGCAGACCAGGAGAAAATGATGATAATTACTGGGTTCCGGAAATCCAAAGCCCCAGTGATGCTTCAGCTGCAGTTGGGACTTTACCAGGAACCGTAGCGGGGGACACAGATCTGACCAACAACACAGACCTTTAAACGACTAAACTACCAATACGAAGACAAGAGCTGTAGTGAAGCACGGTGGTCCTCACTGTTGGAAGACGAAGTTTCAGAGAAAGCATAACAGCCCGATTAGATCATTCCTCTTCAAAGTGTTGCAGTGTGCAATGTTTTGATATGACGATTAAAAACATGAATAATTAAGAATTTAGAGTAATTCCGTGAAGCCCTTAACATGCTTAAAGAGAACCGGTCGTTTGAAAAACTTGACAGAACTCGAGGATAATTCGAGTTTGTATTTACGTTTTTGAATAAACTGTTATTAAGATACAAATCTTTTAATTCTTCAAAGAACACAATATTCTGTACCAATGGATGAAAAGTGTTTTAAAGACATCGAAGCAGAATTCCAGTTCAGCTGAGGCAAACAGCATTTGTTTATCCCACAAGAAACATGAAAGTTCAGATAACTTTGGACAGATGTATAGTAATTTCTTGAGTGGTAAATAAATCACAAAATTATAATTGGTGTAAGCAGATCGGGTAAGGTTATGATTTACAGGTCTGATGTACGGAGGCCACCATTTCCCCCGTTTTGCTTTTGGGACTGTAAATGCTGGCTATTAGCAAATTACAAAAAGCAGCTATGCGTTTAAAATGGTGAATTAGATTCTTATAAGTAGAGGGTCCAAATGGTGCGTGACTGGCGCTAGAGTCCAGTCGTTGGAGATATTTAGAAGTATGTTACTGAAAATAATACGTGTCTTTGCAGAGAGTATTCAGAAGAATATGAAACAATTTTGCTCAAACTTAAGTTTACATTTACAGTTACCTCCTTTCAATCAAACACACAATTAACTCACCTTTAATGCCAAAATGTAGATGCACACTCGAAGCGCTGGAATGGCACAATTCATCACTGACGCCGCTTTCTTCATATTTTAGTATCTCGGTAATTACTGAGCACCTTTACTGAATGTAAACGAAGCTGGTTTATAAAGAGCTCGAGACGCCGTGGAAGTGCAGGGTAGCCGAAATCAGTGCGAACTACTAAAAAGTGCTGCGCAACAGAAGCAAAATGTGCTTTATAGTCGAATTAAAAAGCGTTTTCTCCGAAGCAGAATATGAATAAATATCAATAAAAACACTAAATTATAATCCTTGTTACTGGATGCTAGTCTTTCCGCTATAATCCTGTTTTTTTAGGCACTGCTGTTCGTGTATTTCCATCGGATAAGAAGCGCCGCAGAAGTCGCGGAGAACTTTTTGAGCGAAAGCCTGTTGCGATTACCTTAAACCTTCATCCCGAGCTCTCGACCCACGTGATCTCCTTCGTCTGCTGTGATTGGATGCAAGGGCAGAGTAATAAATGAACGCGAACATAGGATGGTACCCGACTTGAATATCAAACCAACTTGGTGAATGACTTTGAGGGAAACAAGTTCACCACAGTTTAAAGTCTGGAGTTTACCGACTCTAACTTGAACATTAGGTTACCACATATATAGGCACGCATTAATATATTTACAGCATTTGATACGTAGCTCGCTCGTTTTATTTGTTTATCTTGCCTTTGTTAATGACATTATTCAGAATTTCAGAGGACGTTTAGATTTAGGTCGAACGGCATGTTTTTAACCTTCTCGATCACAGGGACATTAACGACTTTTAGATAAACAAGCGGTCAATGACACCAGTCGTAAAGCACCAAGGATGCGCCACGTGAGGTCCGGATACTTCAGAGGACAACAAACGGAGACATACCCTGAATACAATGACAGCAGCACTTCAAAGAAAGGCATTTCACTACCGAGAACCTAATAGAAACGACGAAAGAATGAAGCAGTGTGCTTTAGCATCGGCCTGTTCTTTAAAGTTCTTGAAATAGCACTATAAGCAGCTAACCATAATCTTACAGCTTGGCCTTTCAGTGTACGTATATGTTACTAATACATATTCTGGATATGGTCGGCACACACGCACCTCTTTAGCAGTGTGTTAAAGAACAGCTGAGGATCAGGTTCAGAGTCTAGGTTCGGTTGTGGAGAGGCACAAGTCCGATTGCAGCTGTAGTCTGATGTACCACACACGTCGACAACATGATAAAAGTAAAACTTCAGAGAACTGAGATTATTATATTTGGGGATTATTTTGTTTTCTGTTTGGCCTGATTTGGTATTCCCTCTTTATCTAAAACCTCGTCAAAAGTTTAAATCGCAAAACACAAACTAACCGATGAGTAAAAAGTTTGCATGATATCACGCTGATGCATGGTAAATTATTTTGACCCCCTAAAATAAATGTTTATATTTATCACCAGAGAGCATCTTCCGTGCCCCAATAATCACGTGTTAGAGCCCATTCTCCATTACTCCAAAAGATCAAACTTTGAATTTGGACGGAGGTATTGTGTTACAAATACTGACATATGTAATCTAGACACAAAAGCAGACGAATCAACTAACCTGATGATTCTTTGTATTAATTAAACACAAGTTAAAACTCCTGTGTGTTAATGAAACCTCTGTGTGCTTTTCCCCAGATGCTTAAGACACAAACTGATCTGAGGCACAAACAAACCAAATCCAGATCTTGATTTTGAACGTTCAGCACATTCAAGTGACTCCGGTTACAGAGGTAGGGTAGGCAGATGTAGAGTTTAGAGTCTTATTGGTGTAACATAATGCACTTACCCAGACAGAGGGTTGTACCCCAGGCAGGCAGTGTTCTTATCTACTACACTATAACATTATATTACAATCTTAATATTATACTCCTACCTTACAATTGTAATACTCAGTATTATATTACTATACAGTTTTTTAAGGTGTCTACAGATTTTCAATACCTGCCAGTCTATGGAGATTTTGTCAAAACTGGAAAGACAAGGTCCTTACAGCGTCCTTTCAGTGAAGAGATTTTGAGACCATGTTTTATCCTACATCAGGAAAAGGAATCAAAAATGTGCTTTTGTTCAAATGACCCGTTGTTCAAATTTAGCTTTTATATTCTACTTCCTTCAACAGCCTCCATTATCTGTAGTTGACTGGAAGATACAGGGCCTGAGGAGGTCAGTCATACCTGGGTGAGAAGTTACAGAACACCGTCTAGCTGCAATAAAACCAGCGAATTCCCAGAGGACAGTAAAGTGGGGGTGAACTGGGCAGAGCCGGCGGGTCGGGGAGGGCTGGGCTGGGTCGGGCAGTTTAGGTTGTTTATGAGTGGTTGTGGAGAGCTTTCCATTTCTCTTCTCCCGTCCCCCTGCCTCCAGACCGGGAAGGAGATTCATGCTTTTATGGTGGGCAAGGTGTCGAACCCTCCTCCTATTGTAATCCTGCGAGATCAGAGGCTGCCGTAACCACCCCACACCCCCCCCACCCTCCAGTGCCTGAGCGTGCCATAGCTGGTAAGGACCACAGGCCAAACCCCCCCCCCCACGCACTCTATTGTCCCCCTGAGGGTGTTTATGGGTTGGGCTACAGGACGTTCAGCCCACAAGTGCATCAAAGGATTCCTTCACCAGATAAATGGAGGGTAGCTGCGACCTTTTCAACCCTGATTGGGTTTGACACGTTGAGACGGGAGGATGGAGGCACACAGTGAGACGCTTCAAAGGGAGAGAGCTGGTCTGAGACAAGCACCCGGGAGCCGGACTCTCGGAGAACACTTTTACATTAGTACACACTGTATAACGACTCAGCACTTTTACAGCATTCCTGCCATGTCTACAAAAATTGTATCTGTAGTTCTTTAGTTTACATCTTACAAAATCATGTTGACACTTGATATGACGTGTTAACTGGTGGAGTCCTACGTTAAGAACCACTACATTAACAGTTTTAAAAAGAAGCAACAAGACAACTCAGGCATACGTGATTTATGTACACAGACACACAAACACAAACAACCACAAATGTGAATGCAGTTACAGAATGGAAGGTGTACAGCACCAACGAGCCTCCTGGAGCAGAGTGCTGCGGATGAGGAGGGCGAGACATGGGCGAGACGAGGGCGAGACGTGGGCGAGACGTGCCGTAAGACATCCACCACCATCACTTATTCGCACCAAGTTTACTGTCACTGCAGAACGAGGGCAGAAGAGACTGTGATACCGACACAACCGACTCCAACCACCTGCTCTTACTTTACCTGGAACGTTAAAAAAAGTGCAAGTATGCAAAAAAAAAAGTCTTTGCATCATTAATGGCTGCAGCTTGATCAGGACAGTGCCTCCGAATGTCAGGACGACGCAAGAGAAACGCCTTTAGTGACGTTCTGTTGGGTCGGACGAAAGCACACCGAGTTTGAGCCCTTTCTATTCTAAAATACACCCAAGCTTTCTTCTGTGCCAGTCTTTGTGTAATCAAGTGCAACAAGCGAGGTTTTGGGAGGGGTTGGGGGTGTGTTCTGCACACGACGCTGCCGCCCCGCCCCCTCGGCAGCCCCGCCCCCTCGGCCGCTCCGCAGAGCCAGGCGGGACGGAGCTGGAGCTCGGACGCAGCCGGGCCACATTCCCACATGTTCTGCAGACACCACCCACTCGGAGCGCTTCAAAGGACTCGCTGCTTTAAAGGACAAGGAGCAGAGGGGGTGGGGGTGGGGGTGAGGGTGGGGGTTCAACATTCCAGTGGAGACCACATTGCTAACATTCTGTCTAACGCCAAAGACACATTCATATTACTGGTTAAAAGAGCGGAATAAGCAGAGCGGGAAACAGTAGTTTGAGGCACTTGATGGAATTAAAGAGCAACTGTGCTCAGAAACAGGGTGAGGAGTCGAAAAGCACGAACAAGGTGAATATTTTGATAGTGGAATTTTCCCTAAAATGTTCAAACAGGGTGGGGAGAAGAAAGGAAACTAGGGATCAGTCCACATTTCCAATACAGCCCTGTTAGTACAGCCCTGTTAGTACAGCCCTGTTAGTACAGCCCTGTCTGGACTCAGTGAGACAGGATGGTGAAGAGAGATACACGTTTATAAAAGTCTTCTAAGAACAATAAAAAGCAGTTGTTTGCTCTCAGCAGGACAAAAAACAGTTGCCATCAGAAATATAGTATTGTGTAACAGTGTAGTTGAAAGCACTATAAACCTTTTAAGGCACATGTTGAGAATCAAAGCTCAGAGCACATTAACAAACATCTTCAAACAGGAGAGGAAAAGGCTAAATTCCAATTGAAACAGTGTGACAATTATTGCTCAGCATCAAGTATCAGTATATAACCAACAGAAGTTCTAACAAACACTTGTAAAACACACACACAAAATCACCATGTTTGTTGGTGCTCATTGTTCTTGAATATACAGCAGTCATTTTTTCAGCACAGCAAAAGCTTTCAAGTTTTCCACAGCCTCAGCATAGCAGGCCTTGTTCTGTTCATTCAGGCAGAGGCGGGGCCAGGCAGAGGCGGGGCCAGGCAGAGGCGGGACGGCCATATCCTGTAGACCTGTTCCAGATGAGATGGCCTTTTCTACCAGCCTTCTACCCTGGCTGTGCCCAGCAGCTTAAGAAAGTGTGCCCTCAGTTCTGAACTGGAGAAGTGTGAGTGAATGTGTATGTGTGTGTGTGTGTGTGTGTGTGTGTGTGGAGCCAGGAGAACACACCCTCTCCTCACACATTAACCAGGCATACATGAGTTCGTCTGCTTCTAGTTCTCAAAGATCTTTGGAATGGTTTCTGTTAAAATAGATGTCCAAAATGTCTAAAAAAAGAAATGTTCTGTTCTCTTTTTGCAAAAAATAAAAAACTGCAGCTTTGTCCAGCTCTGCCTTGTTCCCTGGAGCAGGTACATGTGTGCTGAGGCCCATAGTCTCTGGTTCATGTGTGAGGAGTCCTTTAGTGTGTGTGTGTGTGTGTGAATATATATATATATATGTGTGTGTGTGTGTGTGATGCTCATTTCCCAGCATGCTCAGAGGGGTTGTATTCGGTCTCTCCTGAGGACACCTGAGTGATTCTGCGTGTAGAGCCCCACAAACGCCGGGACAGCTGTCCTGAAGGGACCTGAACACAGAATACACACACGCACACACACACAAACACACGAACACACACACGCGCACACACACACACACACACACAGTATTCTGATTTTCAAGCTTCATGGGTCTCAGGGTTCTCAAACGTGAGCTTTTCCGATCCTCTCTCACCTCCTCGGGTTTCCCAGCTCCCACCACGATGAGCTTGCCATCATCCAGGCCCACCAGAATGTGACTGCTCTCCTTAGTGACCGACACACTGCGGATAGGGACCTTCAAAGACAAAGGCTTCGCTGCCTGTTTTAAGCTACAGCACACACACGCACACACACACACACACACACACACAGGAACATAACAGTATTAGGATCCATACAACTTTGGCATAATCCCATTATGTTGAAACAAAAACTGCAGAGCCATAGCTGTGGATTACCTGCACAGGTCCTGGATGTACAGGTTGCCCTCTAGTGTCCCCAGGATGAGGTAGTCACACACCACGTACAGAGCTGACACCAGCTCCTCCAGGATCATGGATGCCAGCAGCTTCCCGTTCACAGAGTAGACATACAAGGCGTACTTCTCCTAAAGCATCATTCACACACACACACACACACACACACACACACACACACACACACACACACACACACACACACACACGCACCCGCACGCACCCGCACGCACACACCCGCACGCACATCCACACACACACATACACACACACACACACATAGTTTAATTATTCTTTCTAACAAGGAAATAAACACAAACCTGTCTGTTTAATGCAAGAATATGTGCCTTTAAAAAGTGACGTGATCATTTGTCAGTTTTTCAAATGAACTGTAGGGAATGAACGTGGGAACTTGCCTTCCCCGCAGACCTCCCCTCCAGCACTGACTGGATCACCATGTGACCCTCCATGCCCACCTGCAGCTGGGCCACAACGGTGGAAACACAGTTCTCACAGGGAGGGCGCAAGGTACGCAGATACTGACCCCGCCGCACACTGTGTACAATCACAGTACCATCCTGACCCAGAGAGAGGGAGAGAGAGGGAGAGAGAGACAGATACATAGCATGATGCAAAACTGAGTAAAAATATACTTGATCAAATTTGGACCATTGCAACAAGGAGTGAGACCCTTTGAATATTATACAATAATAACTGTAATATTACCAGTAATATAATACAATAATAACTGTAATATTGCCAGTAATATTCCTGCAGTAAGATCAATTGTAGCTGACCTTTGACCCTGAAACAGCCATATCCAGCTCAGTGCTAATGGAGACACAGGTCACTTCCTGATCATGACCAGTAAGCACCTGCACTGGACGAGGAGACAGGCCACTGGAGAAACCACCCTGCACATGAGCGAGAGATTCATTCTAAGGTTAAAGGTTATTTTCCCTTGTGTCTCAACTGTGTACTATTGATCCACAAAGATTTCATAAATAAATCTAAATGCTGTGAGAGTTTATGTAGAGTGAAGCACCACAGAGAGGCAGCAGTACAGAGGCACAATGTGGCTCCACACATTACACACACACACACAATACACACTGTGATGCAGACTTACACACATTACATGCTTATAGTTACACACTACTCTCCATGGTGCAGAGTTACACACACTACACACTGTGGTGCAGAGTTACACACACTACACACTGGTGCAGAGTTACACACGCTGTGGTGCAGAGTTACACACGCTGTGGTGCAGAGTTACACACACTACACGCTGTGGTGCAGAGTTACACACACTACACGCTGTGGTGCAGAGTTACACACACTACACACTGTGGTGCAGAGTTACACACTGCTAGACTGCAGCCATTGAAACACAACAGCAAGCAGATGGCAATGGAGCTCATGTGAAGTGAAACGTTAAGAGTGTGGAAGGCCATCCCCACCTGTTGGAGGACCTGCCACACCATGCAGGTGGTGTCCCGCGAGCCAGAGATGAGGTAGATTCCACACAGGTCCAAAGCCAGGCATGTAACCACATCTGGAGCCCAGAGAGTGTGAGAATCATCAGCACAGTAAGATCTTACAGATCTTTTCTTGGCACTTCTACTGACAAACGTAATCATTATTAATATTATCATTAATAATCATTATTAATGTAATCATTAATAATCCTTTGTAATATAATCCTTTGTAATGTAATCATTAGTAATGTAATCATTAATAATCATTATGGTTGTAACCAGTATTAATCATTATTATTTAACTATTCTTAAACACAATGAGAAGACACATCTAACACATCTTCTACTAGCTGCTTAGACCCCAACAGCCCAACAGCAGTCATAACACAGTCGTAACACAGGCATAGGGCCCCGTCAGGTCCGCCTCCTGGCGCGGGTGGGTGGGTAATGGAACGGAGCAGGAGCCCGGGGAGGGCGGGGCTCACCGATGTGGCGGCAGAAGCGGCCCACCAGCTTGGCCTTGGCCAGCACAGTGACGCGCAGGCTGCAGTCCCAGTGCCCCCCGCTAAAGAGCAGGCGCCCATCACTGGACACCACCAGCACCTGCGCCCCAATCTCCACCCCTGGAGAGAAGGGCCCGCTCAGGAAGCGCTGGGTCCTAAAGAGCAGTGTGTCACATCTCATTCAGATCTGGCCTCTGGGACGGAACAGCTATTTTATACTGCATTATAACCACACACTTATAAATACACTCTACAAAACTACACTGTTAACAGAAGACAAAGCAATGATAACATACTACTCACACATGTTAGACATTACTAGACCACATTCATAACCAGCTGTCACAACACTGGAAGATTTATGTCTGTACGTCTGTGTGCGTACGCGTGTGAGTGTGTGTGTGCGTATGTGTGTCTCCACGCTTACTTGGTCATGGTGGGGTCCTTGGAGAAGGTGAAGTAGTTGGCGATGTTCTTGTCATAGGGCAGCCAGCTGTGGGTTCCGATCTGTCCGTTAGCACTCACAGTCACCTGAACAGGAAGCACAGAGAGTAACACTGTACAGGTTTAACTCAGATATTCTAGTACCAGTGTGCACCACTAAAACTCTGAAGAATGACAGGCCTGTCTAATGCATTCCTGCCCGTCTTTTGAATCGTGAGTCATGCCTTCATGGTTATATGATATGATTTGTCAATCATTTGTTAAAGTGAATAATAGCACACAGCTAAGCTATAAATCCCCCCAGAACTGGAGTGTGTGTGTGTGTGTGTGCTTGGACCTCACCAGTACGTCTGA
>JAOXYF010000008.1:4010087-4018631 GCA_028565775.1 Sternarchorhynchus goeldii
TAAAGATCAGACTAACTAAAGATCAGCGTTCTCTAAGTGGCTTTGTTTAAGTTCTGCTTTGGAATGTTTGTCTGAGTTGTGCAAAAGGGTGAAGTGACTCACTTTTCTCGGACACTCTGGGCGTGACGGGGGTTCACCACGCCGATGGGTTTGGACAAATCTCTGAACACAGCTGGGTCTTCCAGGTCCAGTACAGGAGACGTGTAGTCACACAGCACCCAAGGGAACTGAAAACACACACACACACACACACACACACACACACACACACACACACACACACACACACACACACACACACACACACAGCTGGTCTGCAATACATAATCTAAGTTGAAGCCATCATCAGTCATTCAGATATGTACAGCCTTGCTAATGACGAGAATCTTACCACAGGGTACTGCGACAGGTCGTTGTAAGTGCGGCCGGCGATGGTGTTCAGCTGCATCAGATACTCAAAGTTTGAGATCTCTCTGCATACCCATTTCTGTTGGATAAGACAAATAAATGAACACCTCCAAAAACACTAACACTATGAAACACACGACTGATGAAGCATAAAATAGAGTACAAGAGAGAAAAGACCAAAATATCAACAACAAAAACCAAAACACAAAACAATGGAGTGTTTTGGAGTGTGGTCCATAACGGCCCGTTTCAGGCAACCTAATGCTGCAGGCACACACACCTGAGTGAGGTTGGATGCTTTGAGGAGCTCTTGAGGGGAACGGGAGCCAAAGTAGAACAGGTTAGGAGGGCGGAGTCCTAGAATCCGGGTGTACAGCTTATTCCTCACCTGCAGAAAAGACACACACACACACACACACACACACACACACACACACACACACACACACACACACACACACACACACACACACAGACAGAACTTTCAGGATCTGTGTCATGTATAAAGGCTGATAAGGCCTGTGCAAGGTCAACTCACCTTCTTCTTGAAGTTGATGAAGTAGTGAGCCTGGTCGATGAAGAAGAACTCGAGGGCAGAGCGGCGCAGGTTGTATCTCCTCAGGTGCACCTCTCTCAGCTGGTACAGCGGACGCTTGAAGTCGAAGCCCACACCTGCACCATCACACAGCGCATCAGGAACTGCGCGCCAGCCAGCCACGTGCACGCCCGTTAAACCGGCCAGCCACGTGCACGCCCGTTAAACCGGCCAGTAAATGTTCGAAATAGCAACAGCCCCCCGAACCCAAGAGTGCCACGTCGTTATAGATACGGACACGGCGATAAGTGAGCCGCCTGTACCTTCCTCCGTCTCGTCCTTCTCGCTGCTGCCGTCGTAGAAGTAGATGTGGTGCGTGGTGACCTCCAGGCGTCCTGGTACCACCGCTACTGTCGTGATGAGCTCACAGTCCTCTGAAAGAACCAGCTTCTCCTTCTCGTCCTCCACCTCCCCCACCCTGACACCCAGACACAGGACGTCAACCTCACACTGCCCGTGATATTTTTTTATCATTATTTTGGACGAGATGAAAAATCTGCTTTACAAAGACCTGTTTATGCAGTACTGTGCACAAGTCAGTACAGAAAATGACACTCAAAGTATAATAACAAACTGGTCCACACTTCCTGTGAAAAACCACAGTGTGATGGAGACCACAGTGTGATGGAGACCACAGTGTGATGGAGACCATCGCTCTGGAAGGCTGGGTGTGCTCTCTGGGTGCTGTTCCAGAGTGATGTCTCTTTGGTCTGGTGAGCAGAGCAAACGTTTGTCATCTGCGTCTGAGACCATGATTGGTTACTGCCCTCAGCTTTCCTCACCCACAGATTTTCAGCTTTAACCTCTCATCTCAGCAAACTGTGGAGGAGTCACTGACACTAAAGAGCACAAACCATTATCCACACACACTTTAGCTGCCCTGCTAATTTCTCATGCACATCTAAAAGACTAAGAAAGAAATCAGGGAAGATTAGATACAACAATCCACCCACATAAGGAAAGTCTAATGGTTTACTCTCTTCCCTTTTTGTAAAAGCGAGAGAAAGGTTTTCTGACTGGCTTTTATACAGTACTGCACGTCTAGGAATATGAAAGTTTTTTTTGTGTGAATGAAGTGCTTACTGGCTGTCGATGTAGAGAAGGTCTTCATCCTCCAGTTGGTCATCCTCCATGTCACTCACTTTAGCTTCCTTAGCAACAGCCAATGGGAGAGACTCTGTGGAGCTACGAGGGCTCTCAGCTCCTACGAGTTGCAAACAATACCTTCACATACGACTGCGAAAGATCAGATGACCTCAGATGACCTTAACAGTGTAATTTGACGATCGTCCTCAGGAGGCAAAACTCCAGCCTTTGGTACGTGAGCAAGTACAAGATGGTCTTGAACATGAAGTGTGATAATGGTACTCAGGCACGTGTGTCATGTATGTGCTGCTGGACACACCCATGTTATCTCGGAGCGCACTGGCCTCGCTGTGCTGGCTGAAGGTGTAGTTGGGCACAAGCTTGAGGCGCATCTTGGAGTACGTCTCTGCGCTGGACAGCTTCCACTTCACCTCGGGCTGATCCCTGAGACACAAACCCAGCAGCAGTTTAATATCTTCATGGAACCAAATCACTTTGTGGAACTGAATCTGCAGTCGCTGATGATTTCTGTAACAGATCACTGACTCACAATCACCCTCTCCTAATCCTCTAGAGCCCCGGCGCGCCCAAGGGGACCTGATCTGAGGTCGGTTTTGCTCCCACCCACCTGTTTGCCCAGGCTCCCCTCTCGCTGGTCAGCAGTCTGCGCAGGGACGTCCAGTGCTTCCACACCACCCCCTGCTGGCTGTTACTCAGCTTCTGTGCACTCACGTAGCGACTGTTCTCAACACGCCCGCGCTTCAGATACTGGTCTATAACCAGCTCCTGAACACACACACACACACACACACACACACACACACACGTTTGTGTTTATAAACATGCTCGTCTGCTGCGGGGGGGTGGGCAGGTCTCGGCGGGTCTCGGCAGGTACCTGAAACTTGGCTCTGCTCTCAGCACGGTCCTTCTCTCGTTTCTGTATCGTGCTCATCAGGTCATCGAAACACGAGTTCCAGAAGTTGGACATCAGATCGTGGCTCTTCCCGAACGTGTCCACCTCGTACTGTTGCACCATGGGTAGCACCTACACACACCACGCAGCCCAAAGAGGAAGGCAGAATAGAGACGCTATTATTTTCACAGACATACACACACACACACACACACACACACACACACACACACACACACACACACACACACACACACACACACACACACAGTATATGCACATACAACATCATAGCAATGTATTAAATATCTTCATACATAATAAGACAGCACTCCCTAATACACAAATGTATGTGATGAGAAGATATACACACACACAGGCACAGGCGCGCGCACACACACACACACACACACACACACACACACACACACAGGCACACACAGGCACACACAGGCACACACAGGCACACACACCCCTCTTGGGCAATACAGTACATGATTTGTATATATAAACAGTCCAAGCAGGGCAGATTTATGGGTGCACACTGACACACACTGCTGCATAAATCCTCTGCAGAGCCCTGTGAACTAAGGCATCTGTTTAATGGACAGTCAGGGTTTGGTTCCCAGTTGAAGATACGCTGCAAATAAATCAGCACTATGTTCTGCCTGGTTTTGTCTTTCATCTCGACTCTGTCTAAATATAGAGTTGGTGTCTACAGTATGAACAGGGCAGGAGAGATCAGAGTGCTCCTCTCTACACAAACATGTCCACAGTGTGAGTTATGAGCTCTGTTAAACAACTCACTCTTAAGAGGAATACATATGCAAGTTGTACGTAACTTGTAAATACTGACTTTAAAAGATACACTGTTTAGAGAGAAACTGTCCCACACATTCACAACAGGAGTAAGGAGATTATCAGTTGGTCACTACAAATGAAGACCCTTGTGGTCAAAAGTGTCTGTTCAGTGTTGGCTTACGATGGTTAATCAAACCTCACAAATTTTGTAAAATCTGCTCTCAGTAACGTGTGTGTGTATCTGTGAACACAGGTGTGTGTGTGTGTGTGTGTGTGTGTGTGTGTGTATACAGGCACACAGATCTACATGTGTGTGTGTGTGTATCTGTGAACACAGGCGTGTGTGTGGGTATATACAGGCATGCAGATACCACCATCTGTTTGTGGACATGTGTTCATGTATATTTACGCATCTATGCGTGTGTGTTTACGCACATATGTATAGTGTTAGCAGTGTGTGTGTGTGTGTGTGTGTGTGTGTGTGTGTGCCCGTGTGCCCAGCGTGTCCTTACGTGGTTCTGGTAGAAGACCTGCCACTCTGCTGTGCTGCAGTAGGCCTGCAGGTCCTGAGCGAACGTGGGGCTGCCGTTGGTGGGGGGGAGGTTAGGCAGCAGCTGCTGAAGCCTGGTGGGCTCTGCGTGCTGGTCCAGGAGGGTGCGCACCACGGGCACCAGGGGCCGCAGCAAGGCCTCTGCGCCCGGGCCCCCGTCCGACAACGAGTCCCCTCCTCCCGCCGCCGGCCACAGGGCGCCTCCCACCCGCCCCAGCAGGAAGCACACCTCCTCCCACGACAGGCACAGGACCTTCTGCAGCAGGCTGTGCAGCTTCAGACAGGCCATCACACACACCTGCGTGCACAGTGACGGAATAAAACCAACACTAACATCATCGAGGATGATCATACACTGACTACTTTAGAGCACTTCCTGTTCATCTCAGTCTTAGCGAAGCTGAGCTACGTTATCTCAATGTTGGCTTTGTGACAAAGTTACAGAGAACAGTCAACAATTAAACTCCCTTTTGTTCAAAGTCAGCTGCTCTGGCTTGGCGCAGACCGCCAACATCTTCCAAAACACAGGCAAGGTGGTCCTCAAAGGGGAGCTGCTTCCCAGTGAAGGTAGAGGTTTTAACCAGAGGAGGAAGTCCTCACTTGTTGTACTGAATGGAACTGAAGTACAGATGGGCTACCACACCTGATTAGAGAATCTCTTCAACCTTAGCACTTGTGCATCAATTCACACCTCGAGAACTCAGTGACATGAGTATGAATCACTGAAGGCGTTCAATTCTGGGCATTTCCATGTGTCAGTTGAACTGATGAAGCTCCTCATATCATTATATAACAAGATAATGAAGACGTACCACCACTACTAGTGGGTTTAGTGAATGAAAATGCTGTAGAACCTGGAGTGAACCACCAAGCACAAGTTCACTGATGCTGCTCTGAGAGTAGAGACAGCGTGTCCGATGAACAACAAACCAAATACAGCATTTTGCCTAAAAATATAATAACAGCGCATTGCTCAGTTTAACTGTTACTGCATAGTTATGACTAAATGTGGAATCATCTATAAATTGTGTGAGAGGTGTGTGTGTGTGTGTGTGTGTGTGTGCGCGCGTGCGTGTGCGCGTGCGTGTGCTCTTGATCTCCGTTTGTGCTGAGTGAGAGTACCAGGCGGCTGACGGTGGCTTTCAGTTGAGACCTGCTGTTGTCAGTTTCATTAAAGCATTTCCGCTGGTCTTGCAGAAGCACTGTGTTTTAACCATCCTCTCAAAGATCAAACGCTGGTCGCTCCTCGGCAGGCCCCGCGTGGGCAGAATTGCTGCGTGGTGCATAAACGCACCTGTGGGCGTGCACGTGCCCGTGAGCGTGCACGTACCTGCGTGTTGTCCTGCTGTATGTAGCCCGTGATGATGCGCAGGCCGATCTGGGCCATCTCCTTCAGCTCAGTGCCCACAGCTGACGTCGGACTGGTGTGCCACGCTTGGAGCCTGTCCAACAGATTCACCACTCCCTCAAAGATCTGGAACACACACACACACACACACACACGCAAGCACACGTGCACACACACACACACACACACACACACACAGTGTAATGACCACACAAGGACAAGGAAGCACATAGTGCACAAAAGCAGGAAAAGAATACTGTCTGTAACGTGCACTTTCACGTATGTGTGAGAGGTACTGTCTGAAACGTGCACTCTCACGTACGCGTGAGAGGTACCGTCTGTAACGTGCACTCTCACGTACGTGTGAGAGGTACCGTCTGTAACGTGCACTCTCACGTACGCGTGAGAGGTACCGTCTGTAACGTGCACTCTCACGTACGTGTGAGAGGTACCGTCTGTAACGTGCACTCTCACGTACGCGTGAGAGGTACCGTCTAATAAACTATATACAGCTGGACAGGTTATTCATAACTTATGATGTCAGTTGGCAAGTTTATGGTGCAAAAAAACCTTAATGGGTGAAAGTCACAGAGAGGCAGGCAAGAGGGGAAAGGCTGTGGGAGCCACCATGGAATTTTTACCTTTTCACTCCACAGTGTTTGATTGTCAGTGCCCTCAGCGAATAAGAAGTCTTGCAGCAGTCTGAGGAGGCGGAGCAAGGAGGGAATATGTGGTAGAGTCATGCCCTGAGAATCACGCAAGTCTGAAAGAGACGACTCCAGCATCATCTCCAAGAGACTGCAACACACACACACACACACACACACACACACACACACACACACACACACACACAGAATTATTAGTTAAATACTGAGCAACTAAAAGCAATTCAATGTCTGTATGGTCTGTAGTGTTAAACGTGGAGTGTATGAATCCTGTGTGGAGTGTAAGTTATGAGCTGGCTAGAAGCAGAATAAATACAGGACATGAGTGGAGGGAATATCTGGCAACCCTCCAAAGCATTTGTCCTGTGTCAGGCAGACGTCTTGAGTTTCGCTGCAGCTGTTAATACAGTGCGAGTGCAGTTCAGAAGACATCAGCCCTCTCAGACCCGCCATGGCTGTGGTTATCTGGGGTCTGGTGAGAGGCGAGAGACGGGGGGTCTGACCTGCGCTTGATGTCATCGGGCGGGCGAACCAGCTGGCAGGAGGAGCCCAGCTTGGTGAGGACGGAGAACACCTGGCCCCTCTCTCTCCACATCACGTCCTCCGGGCCGTCCGTGCCGCTCCACAGCACCCTGAATATGATGTTAGTCAGCAGGTTGCACAACTCCTCCTCTGGAGTCTGCTGGAGCAAAGGAGAGAACGGACAGGCGAGAGAGAGAGAGAGAGAGAGAGAGAAAAACAGTTGTCAAATGGTCTTAAAAAGACCTTCATAGAGAATTCAGTTTCATCCTAAAAATTACACAATTGATTTGTCTAATTATTGCTCTAGGAAAACAGGTATCCAAATCAAATGTGGAAGATTTGATTCCAAACTAAAAACCCAACAGGAACGCAGCTGTCCAGCTTCCTGCTACAGCACAGTGAATTATTTAACGCTCTGCCCAGCTGCTCTGGACCCAGCTGTGCCCAGCTGCTCGTGCGCCGCACCTGCGGGTTGGAGTTGTTGGAGATGCTGTCAGTGGTTGGAGGCTCCCCGGAGTCGTCCAGCACGTTGGACAGGCTGGAGCTCTTGCGGGGCCGCAGGCCGACGAAGGCCTTGCTGTAGTCCAGCGGTGACGGCGTGTCGGGGGAACTGCCGGCGCGCGGCTGCCCTGCCCTCTGACCTCCCAGCTCCAGCAGAAGAGACGAGCTGCCGAAGGGAGAGAGCGGGTGGTACAGGCCCTCCTCCTCGCCCGACAGACACGCGGATGAGGGGATGTCCGCCACGTTGGACAGCGAGGACGAGCGACTGACTTCCTCCCCCGAGTCGAACGACTTGAAGTTGAGCGAGTGGCCGGTGCTCCGCGGCCGGTCGCCGGGGGGCGGGGACAGGGACAGGTCCGAGAGGCGCCTCGCCGCCGCCGCCGCCGCCTCGTCCTCCTCGTCCTCCTGGGAGTCGTAGCGGAGGAAGATGTCCGCGCGGCCGTCCTCGGGGATGCTGTCGTCCCTGCGGAGGAGGGGCTGGGAGGGGACGGGCTCCAGCGAGGGGCGAGGGCTGGCGCTGGATTGGCTGTTGGAGCACGACTCGTAGGACTCTTTGACGTAGAGCTTGGTGAGCACGTCCTGCCAGCCAGGCTGATGGCCCACCTGCTTCACGAAGTCCTCGCTGGAGTAAATCAGGTGGAAGAGCTGGAAACAGACATCAGGGCGCATTTAACCACCAGCGTCTCAGAGAGCTACGCAAACATCACTGCCATTAAACTATATAAAACATGCAAAGATTTTAATCACACAGGAAGACCCAAATTATAAAATGTCACTCTAAAAACTGAAAGAAAGAGGAATACTTGAATTTGTTGAATTGCTGTTAAGTATTTTGTATTTTCTCTTCGTGTCAGAGTAGTGAAGCTGTTCCTGGTCCTTTAGGGTCGTGTGTAATGCAGTTCAACAGCCACTCACTTTGCGACACATGTCCAGACGAACGGTGAGGTCTGCACGCTGGGACAGGTACACCACCATCAACACATCCTTGAAGCTGGGCGAGGAATCTGCACAGATACACACACACAGACACAGACACAGACACAGACACACACACAGACACACACACAGACACACACAGACACACACAGACACACACACACACACACACACACACACACACACACACACACACACACACACACACACACACAC
>JAOXYF010000008.1:4035525-4061708 GCA_028565775.1 Sternarchorhynchus goeldii
GAGTAGAGTAGAAGAACATGCGCGAGTAGAGTAGAGTAGAAGAACATGCGCGAGTAGAGTAGAGTAGAAGAACATGCGCGAGTAGAGTAGAGTAGAAGAACATGCGCGAGTAGAGTAGAAGAATGCTAAAGCCGGACTGGGAGAAAAGTTGGATGGGTGATGGTTAATATTCACTCTTGCCAGAGTACTGGAGCAAAAGCCCTGTGGTACTGCAGGACACGTGCTGGAAGCCTGTGAAAAGCCTTAATGAATTTTCCATTTTAATAATGCTGCCTTAAAGATACAAAAGTGACTAGCTGAGGCCCTCCTGTCCATGCTGCAGTTAAATGATCATACACTAAGAGATTCCTTATTGGACACCGGTACTACAAATCATTTATCACCACTGTACGAACGACACCTTGGAGAGATAACATAGTTAATTGGAGAGATACCATAGTTAATTGCTAATAGATTTTTGGAATAGCTCTACTAAATACAGAGGCTCAGTTCGTTTGAAGTGTTGGTGGCTATACCGTTTAACAAAATGGGATAAAAATAACTTCCTTATATTTCTAGAACAAGGTAACAGCACTGGGCTCAGTGTGAGATCACATCTGGATTCAGAAGTTATTTTGTTCAGTATTTTTAAAAAAAAGGTCTGTACTATTTGCATTTATATCATTACAAACTTGTCGACAGTCAGTTTCCATGAAGCTTCAGGTCTGCTGCCTAAGGCAAAGCTGAATTCAGTCTGAGGGTGGAGGGAGAGTGTAGGGTGGAGGGTGGAGGGAGGGTGCATCTCGCTGCTGGTGTTTGAAATTCTGGGCGGGTCCATGCCCGGTGGCAGCTGAGCTGGGATAAAGAGAGGTTTTCTGAGTTTCCTGGTTCTCTGTCAGCAAACATGGGCATATGGGTGAGAGTCGTTCAAAAAATCATTAAGAGCAAATATACAGGGAGGATAGAGGTTATTATTCACAAGAGAGAGAGAAAGAGAAAACTGGAGAGAGAGAGAGAGCAATTTTGTCTCTGGCATTTTGCGTGTGTGTGCGCGCATGTGTGTGTGTGTGTGTGTGTGTGTGTCTTTTTTTTTTTTTTTTACTTGTAGAGATCAACGAGGAGTAAAATTCCAAAAGTGAGGCTATTCTTCATGTGCTCACTTATAAATAACAATATTTATAAATAACAAACATTACTTAAAATGTGTTACACTTAGAGCCAAGGTTAAAATGATTTGTACGAGTAGAGCTTTGTATACATTTCGGGTTCAATATTTAATTAGAGGGAGGATTTGAATCAGGTGTCATGTCTGAAATAGTTGTGGTTGCGATTAAAGGTTAGAGCAAATTAGAATTAAGATTCGCTTTACACTGTGACTTGAGATTAAAGCGGTTCAGTTACATTAGGCCTTATGTCATCACAACTAACATAAGTGCAAGTGTGTGTTTGTATGTCTTTCTGTCTGGAGACAGATAAAACCTCCAGACCTCCAGAAGGGTGCGTTTATTCCAGCTGACGGCCATGTTGAGTAGCTGCAGACAGGGAGCTGCTAGACTATTAAACAGATAGCCCCCCTGGAGCCAGTGAGAAGGGCCAATTAGCCCAGCGCAGCATCCTCAGCTGTTGCTACATGCTGCCTTCTCTCACCATGAACATTTCCAAGAAACACAATTAGTGAAACCCAGGTAAGAGGTTCAAAAGACGAACCGCCTGGGCTGTTCAGTGTAAACGAAAGCTTAAAGCTGAAGATGAAGGTTTTACTAAGAGAAAAACACAGACATCCTGTCAATTAGGTCACAAGAATTAATGTAGGCTAACGATGCTTTAGGGAAAACTGGGGATAATTTCACGAAAATAGAGTCGAGACTTTAGGGACGATGGTTTGTCAATCGCCAAGCCGCTCAGCCAACACACAGAGCGGAGAACACAGTTTAACCTTCTTAAGAAGGAAAGACCGAGACCAATGAGACTAAATGAGACTAAATGAGCCAAAAAAGAGCAGTTAAATATATCCACAAACAGTCTCATGAGAGACTCTGGAAAGTACTGGAGCTGTTCAGCAGCAGCAGCAGGCCTGGACTGGTCTTTCTGTGGTTTATTTAACGACCCTGATCACTGAAAGTAACCCTGGAGAATGGGTGAATTTCCCTGCAGTTTCAAAAAATATCAGCACTGTTAAAAAAAATGTCTGCTTCAGCTACACCACAGTGCTCAGCACAGGCGTAAAACCTTTAGGAAAAAGTCAACGTAACATCTCCAAAAGCTATGAGATGAGTTGGACGCAAGAATCTCACTTATTGATGCTGAAGTGCTGTTATTCCATGCAGAGGTCTTCACATCAGGCACTGAAAGGTTTTCGAAGTGGAATGTGACATTGATAAACTTTGGCAGACAGGTGTGGGCATGTGAGCTGAATGTTACAATGGGTTGCACAATCAGGAGCATGCAGAGACACCTCTAAGCCATGTACGTCAGACACCTTCTTGTAAAGAGGTGAAGGGGGTCCAGCCCATACATATTTGTGGCTCATAAATCCATCCTTGCATTAAAACACAGCACCTCCACACAAAGAGTGCATATTCACAAAGTACAACAGATCAGAACATCAAAGCAATGGATCATTACTTCTGTTGTAAGTCAGAAAAGCTCAAGATGATCATCTACTGCTTCCTGCATATTCAGTGTGTGTGTGTGTGTGTGTGTGTGTGTGTGTGTGTGTATCCGGGCGGAATCACACACTGCATATGTGGATCGTCACTCATCAAAGATGAATAAAAATTAAGATGCAAGAATCTCCGTAAACCCCCCAGGAGGCTTTTAGAAATACTTCATTCTAGAGGAACACACAGTTGCTTGATATCAAACCTCATCACATGTGACAATTTATATCACGGGAAATTTCAAGCAGAGGGTGTTACACAGTCACTCGACTTCTCAGCAGGAAGAATTACTTAAATTGCATTTCTCAATGAGACTGGATTTGCAGGCTTTGGCATGCTACCGTTGTTCCACTGTTGGATCACATAAATGACTGTGGTGGTACGTAAAAATCATTAAAAAGAAAGAACAAGGTGCTCCGCACTGAGTGGATCTTGAAACTACTGATTTGAAAATTGAAACTACTGATTATTGAATCAGTAGCCTATCAGTAGCCAGATTAGATATGAATGCCAGTTCTCAAGGACAAAAAACAGATCTAACCACATGTTGAAACACAGTCTTAATTTTATCTGAAGTATTTGCTCATAAGAGTGTAAGGAACTTCACATCAGCCTTGCTGGGATTGGTCCAAAACAGGCAAATAATAAGAGACCAATAATACTAATCTTTAGGATATTTATCCATGTCAATTTTTATTTAAAAAATACATCTTAACAGTCAATCTTAACAAGTAAACAAAGGTTATAAAATACATAAACGCAGTATCTAAAGCACATCAAATAAAGTAAAAAAAATCTAATTATGTATTTAAATGTGTTATTTTATAATTATTGAAGTGTTTTAGGGAAATTCCATACTTTTCCAGGAAAACACCACAAAACCCTCACCATTTTCTTGAAAGTTTTTGTCACGGTCCTGAAGTAACTGACCTCAAGATACACTTGGGAACAAATTCAGTCATGTAATATGACATTTTCTCTCTGTTTTGCTTTTAAAACAAGTAAAAGAATTTAAAATATATTCCATCAGAAACAGGCTGCCAGAGAGGACCATGTCCAGGCACAAACATGTTTTCTCTTCCGTGTTTATGAAGGTAGGACCGTTGGTGGTAAATGTTACGTACTGGTACCAGTCCAGGCAGCTTCTCAGCATGTAGTGAACAGCTGAGTATCTTTGGTACCATTTCAAAGGTAAACAAAGCACCTTTAGTGGTATTTAGGGAGTCACCAATACTAAACTACTTGGAATGATACGATAATTGAACACCATGCTGTGGCCAATGTTAACAACCAATACTTTTTCCCTATAATCTATTTATAAAGTGTAGTGTACTTAATTAACTGTAATTACTGTAAACATCAGTTGCAGTTAAACACAAAGGGGAGTAAAAACAGTTTCATTCAAATTATTCCAAATAACTGATTTTTTTTAAATAACTAATTTTAAAATAAATCATTTTCCAATAAAACCTAAATTAAATGGAAATCATCAGGTGTAATTATTGACTGACGATCAAATACTGACTCAATAACAATACACTGTCGTTCCCCTCAGTTAATATACAGGCTGCAGATAGTTCACGCACCTCTAGAGATATGATCAATATGTGGCTGCAAGCCTAGAGTACAACAATACATTCATAATGTCATCAGCTTGGAACTCAGACCTAGCATGAGAAATCGTTTACACTGCAATGACACATGTGAACAAATATGTGGCTCAAAGGTGCCAGTAATCCACAGAACCGGACCTTCTGGTGCCAGACAAAAGGCCCACAATAAAGACACTCACTGGCAACAAGACCAATGGAATCCACTGAGGGAGGCAGGTATACTGTTTGTACCAACTACACAAAAAACCACCCACCAACGTCAGCGTCTCCAGGAGCAGGCACTGTACCTCGCAGGAACGATCAGCACCTGAGCGGAGCCGATGCCGAGGTGGAAAGAGGCAGGACTGGAGTGTGCTTTAGTGGCACAGCTGGTCAGTGGTGCAAAAAATTAGTGGGGGGTTTTTTGTTTGTTTTACATTAGCAAAACTAACAAGTTCTCTCTTTCACATGAAAGCATTTCATTTACTAAAACAGAAACTTGTTTGGGTGGGATTAAGTAGATCAGTTTGCTGGAATAAAACAAAATCAGTGGAACTGTATGGCTTACTCACTACACACACACACACACACACACACACACACACACTCACTACACACACACACACACACACACTACACACACACACACTACACACACACACTACACACACACACTACACACACACACTACACACTCACCCTGATGGAAAGCAAAATGACACTGCAACACTAGAAAGGACTCCGAGCAGAGAGATGACAATCAGAACCTTTTTTTTATTTCTGTATTTTTTTAAACAGAGGTTACCAACGATAGCAGCGTTGACAGGAAGTGGTTTGCTCACATCAGTGCTGTCCTCCAAGCAGCAGAGATGCGAGGAAGTGGTCCAGCCCAGGGGTACGTATCCTGTGGCAGCCAGGTCAATGAGAACCAGTCCCAGATGAACAGCTCGCCACCCGGCCATGGCACCTGCTGCAGCGGCCCTGTTACTAATCTCAACGGCTTGCTCAGCTCTCACTGGGGTTGCATTATACAAGCTAATTATGGCGTCAGAGAGCAAACACCATTCTTCTGGTCCTCCCCACAGCTAAATAAGTGTAAGGAAAACCCTAATCACGCTCAAACTAGCGCCCTGTATGCAATCTATTTACTTTCTTGCTCATCAATAAGACTGTTTACTTAACACCCTTCCTGATTTCCCTTACATTCTTTCTCTCAGACAAAGAGAGAGCGAGAGAGAAAGAAAGAGATCATAGATGCAGTTCAGTAAATATCCAAACAATACGTTCTCCACTCAAATTGTCAATTTGTGCCTTGTGACACTGAGAGGATTAAAGATTCATTCCACAAGTGACTCCTGTTATGGGTGTGGAGGAACGAAGCCTGGGACTGAACTATACTGAAGCAAAATAACAGGCGAGTTTTCAACCAACAATGGATTCTTGAGAAAGAACATTTGGAATGCACTGTGCCGTCAAACGTGTCTTCAAAATAAAGATCATTTGGCCTCCTGTTTAACAGCAGCAAAAAAACAGCCCAAAAACCGAATAAATAAAAGCTGATTCGAGTAAATATCGCATGTACAGGGAGTGAGGACATCACGCAAAATATGACAACAAAGCAATTAATGCCAAAGCAACAAAGAGGAAAGGCGGCAGTAGCTGATTCAACACCACAGAATCACACAGACGAGCTTTACTGCCTAAACTGGTAGAAATGGCAAAACAGGAAAATCTGGAGGGTTTTTTGTTGCTGTTCTTTTTATATTACATATATAAGACTTTTCACTGGTGATGAAGCAAGAAATCTCTCACTCATGCAACATCCATCGAAAAAAACTGAATATGAAACTTCTGGTTCTAAGAGGACATTTTCCCAGAGGCAAAAGCAGATTGAAAGGCCAATACATAATTCAGACGATCTGTAGTCATACAATCTGCTGTCGAGGAAATCATTTCCACTGAGCATATGCTACTGCTATCACTGCTGTTTAAGCAGATATGTATTAAAATGAGCCTCTCAGTGTTGTGGGTCTTGCACCTGCTGTCTTGGTTTCCATGGTAGCCATTCATCAGGAACACTCACTGTAGGCTTCTAGAATGACCCCAATACATGACCAGAGGTTCCTACACTACATCACATTAGTTATACACCAAACGAAAACACAAAAAGCTAAATTCAGCCCATAATGATGAAAAAATTATTTTTACATTTCATAATTCTTAAATGTTAAACTTCTGGACTTTGCGTGTGGGCCACCAGAGGGTGTGATGTCAAGGAGAGACCCGCCAGTCGCATTATTTTACAGAATTTCGCCATCTCTTTATTCCTTGAGCGTACTTTTCTACTGAGGAGAAAGGTGGCGAGATCGAGGCAACCACAACTCATAATTACTGGCTGTCATGTCTTTCTCGAATACAGATAAGAAGCTAGGGAAAGATTAGGGACTTTATCATTTCTTTGCCAAACACAAAACCAGGCACCCTAAGAGAGATTTAAATCACGAGCTCTCCGTTTCCAGTATGCACCAGAGCCAGCACCGTCACTACCTAAAGAAGCTCCTCATAATGTACACCGATCACTACATGCATGGCCTTGGAGGCATGTGGCTGGACAAACAGCGCGACAATATTGTTGATCTCATTTTAGTGATACATTTGTGAATGTATTAACTTTCAATATGTATTCGGAGTTCATGAATTGTCATTGATATGTTCATATCAAAATGTACAACCACAGAATGATATATATATATATATATAGATATATATATATATATATATATATATATGATGGCTATCGGTTAGTGGAGACGATAGAGAGACAATAAGGAAGTAACCTAACAGATGTAACCTACCTGACTCACATGTTGCACTAAAAGCACTGTAGAGTTACGAACTGCTACATATACTAAAAATACGACTAACCCCAACACCAAAAACATTCATCATTGCAAAATTAACAGCGCTTATTATGTTTCCGTTACATTTCACTGCGAGACTATCCAACAAATATGTTTCCCGTGTTCAGACTGACAGCTGCACGCACAATACCCCCGACACTGGCTCCATTCAGCTACGCTTCCTGAAACTGTTGTTTTGACCAAGATAGGGAAAATCGAAAGAAAAATGTGGCAAATACGGTTGCCGGCTTAATTGCTTGCACAATGCGACATAATCACAGAGTAAAGATTGGCGTCTTTAACCATAGCTACTGTACTTTAAAGCTGAGCGACAGCTACTGATTCGAGATCAACTCCGAGCCAACAGGTGTCGTATTGGTCGCGGTGTAGTGTAGCGAGCTCGTGCCTCACCTTAGTATAATATAACATCCAGAGCTCATATAGCCGTTCCTTCGAAGCCATTCTCCGCCGCCTTCTGCGTAGCTTCGCTCAAGAGTAAATTAAACCATTTAACTTTATATCCACAGAGTCACACGCGAAGTGGTTTGGGTTATAACTCCAAGACAATCAGCGAAGGCAGTTGTGTTCGCGAAAAAAAAAATACATGCTCCTCAACAGGCTTCTACCTGGTTTCCAGGATCTCCCAAAGTTTGATGATGCATGCCTTAATTTTTGAAAACGCACACTCAAATATCATGGGGCGTAGTGAACAACGCGTGAAAATAACCTCTGGTACGACGGAGCATGAGCAGACATCCCTGTCAGGAGAATCCTCGCGAACTTCAAAAACGCACTATGCACGCGTGGTAAGGTTCACTTTCCGCCCCGCATATCCCAGGTCTTTCGAGTGTGGCAGTAGAGAGCACAAACACTTCCAGTTTGATGAGGATCAGATACCCACTTAAAGCAGCTTTCGAAAGGCATTTGTAACGTATAGCAGACATCCACTGGAAACTCAAAAATTAGTTAACTGAAAATAAATGTGTCTAATTACAATACGTGGCTATACATATGCTGTTAATACGCCATTCTTAAAATATGCTTTACACATTACAGATGACAGGTCCTACCATACTAAATTACGTAAATCAAGCTTTTAAAGAGATTTACAGAATATTTAGAAAGATTTCACTATCAGACCGATTTTGGATAATGCAAACAAAATGCAAATATGAAGTGGCAGCGTTAAATTTGAATGACCTCACCTGGAAGTGTTCTCAGTTACTGGACGCCTCAGACACATGGAACACAAATTCTTTATAACACATTTGCTTTAAATGACCCCCCCACACCCAACTCATGATTAATGGCTTTAATGTCTTTCTCGAGTACAGATAAGAAGCCAAACAAATATATACTCCAAGGTGAGTAACTATAATATACCGTAGTAAAGGATGTAGAAACGTTCAGAATTACAGTGCACGAGGTTTCCAGAGACAGGCTGTTTCAGATGTAGACCCTTCATCAGCTCTGCAAGCAAAGTGCTTCTGAAGTTCTAGAAGGTGGATCCAGATTACAAACGAAGACATAAATGATTAAATCATAACGTTCATTCCACAAGGTTCTAAAATTATTTTTCTTTAAGCTTCCTAACATCACTGCTGACGTAGATGTTAATAATGTAGTGTCCACTGACATTAAATAATAGTCATGTAGGTAGTTGTAGTTAAACAAACAAACAACAACAACAAAAAAACTTTTATGCAAATTCATATGTTGTGAATTTGCCCTGTGTGTCTGGCAGCCCAGCACTGGTCAGTGAGAAGAGGAAGCTGGATTGCCCTGGCAATGACCTACATTCCACACACAGGTCTAACCCGGTCCCATGATCCATACTGCACGGGGTGATCTCTGCCTCTGTAGTGAGCTTTTTACTGTAATATACTGTGTTAAGTTATAGTGAACGTTGAGTTTTGCCGCGTGTGAAAACGGGGTATTCAAAAACTTATAGGCTAAATGTGCCGCAATTATTGACCATCAGACATTGCTTCAAAACCTAAGCCTATATAGGCCGCCAGCTTTTTATAACGAGACCGGTATCCTTATCCAAAACGTATTCTTATCCAAATATTTGACATATTCATTCGACAGGCTTACTTTACTTTGCTCCACAGAGCAAGAGTTTTAAAAAACTAAGATTTTATATCTAAAAACATTCCCAAATCGATGTTCTCTTCACTCTTCTATGTGGTCTTGTCAGTATTTACTGTCGATGTCCGATATCTGTTGCCTGATACTCGGCGTGTTGATTTCACAATGGAGCCAAATGTTGGCTCTTTACAAGAGCAAGCTTTGAAAAGGAAAGAAAGACTAAAAGCACTGAGAGGACGACAGCTTCATGTGAGTCATACGGGTTATAAGTAATAAACCTTTTATGTAGAGTGATTTAGGTACGAACTGTACGATAAGCTACATGTGTTAGCAGAATACAAGCTAACTAGTTAGCTAGCGTAGCTAATTCAGTACATACTTTAACTAATTATTGTTAATGTCTTGTTTATCTTATTGTTTTTCAGTCGAGATTTATTCATTGACGTTTCAGTCAGTCAATTAGCTAACTGGCTGACAATATTACTGTAGGCGAGGCAACTTCAGAAACCATCTTATAGATAGGTTAACCTAGCTATGGCGCGTCTGTTAAAATATAAGATCAGTAACCCAAGCTAGCTATTATTTAATGGCATCCCGCATCTTATAACTTGTATAGCTAGATAATCGACTGTACTAGGGCCATCTCCCCTAATCCACGCTATATGTGGTTCTTAGCTATTGCATCTTCACCTCTTGCGGATTCGAAATCGATTAATGTCGGTTACCTAGTTCTTGATCCTTCCATGAATATAAGGATGACCATGCAATGAATGTAATGCTTTAACTACAGCTATAACTGTTTTTTTTATCAACAGCCTGTTTATCATGAAGTTCATGTCCGAATCACAAACTCTCAGAATACTGCAGTTCATATATGGTTGTTTTATATTGACAGCAAGGGGCCATTTACAGCTGAAAAAACACAGGCCCTAATACACAATTATTATTTAAGAGTTTCTTAATGGCTGTATATTATTGGCTAATTTATGGTATAGTCTACATTAAAATATTAAACATTTATTTGTAGATCCTTCTTATTCAGTGTATTGTATGTGTTTTATTGTTGTTTTTCTTAAGACTTTCACTCCGCAACTTGATTTACAAATGTTTAGGACTTCAAAGCGTATTTATTAATGAGTATAAAATGAATGTAATTGCTCACACTCATGATCAAACATTTGATTTATGACCAAGTTACTGTTTTATTAACACGTACTGTTTTAACACCTGGTATTATAAATATTTGCCAGAATCTGTTTCTAAGCCATCATGTCTTAAACGCTGAGTAAGTACACCTGTGTCATGTCAGTAATGAACAGTAATTGTTATTGCGATACTTTTACAGGGGAGGGGACCCACAGAAGGGGAACCTGATAGCAAGAGGGCACTAGATGAGGCAGAAGCAGAAGAGAGACACAGGTGAAACGCACGTCTTCATTCCATTTTCACACCATCTGTTCTGCATAAGAATAAAACCTAGTATGGTCACAGTTACACAAACGTAGGCTTTCAGTTCATACTTCCACTTCCATGTTTTTAGTTCCGAGTGCTGTGCCACGGTCTCGTCTGGGTGGGAGATGGATCGATCCATTGCAGGGCTGTTCTGGTTGTTTATATGAGTTCGGTGAGCGGTGGGGGCTGGGCACGTTCTCTCGGCTCTATTTCAGGCCCAGGCCAAGGTCTCCATCTCCTCCACCATCCATTTTCCATTGTTTATGCTCTTTGTTTATACCAGATAGATCCTTGGGACTCTCCTGAGTTAGTGTTCAGCATTTCAGACTTGCTTCTTTTATACTGCTGTTGGTGACTGCTCGTACAGAATGTAAATCTTGTTTTTGTTTTTGTTGTTGTTGTTTCAGTATGCATTGTTGTTGTTTAGCTTGTGTAGATTCTAGTAGAAAAGCTGCTCTGATGCTTCAGAATTTGATGAAAGAAATATAGCACGTTTATAGGTGTGGTCTGGGCTGGGAGGTATAACAGAGTGTCTCCTGTGACTAAGCATGAATCATTAAAGTTGCAGTGGAGCTCAGATTGCAAAACAATGGTTCCACAGACGGGAGAAGAAACACCACCCAACCTATAAGCCTGATGTCTGGATTGCCCTCCACTTGCTGTGCCATTGCAAACTTGGCAGTAGTTGAGAGCAAATGTAAACTGTAACGTGTAACATTAAGTTACTGTCATCCGAGTTTAAGAGTGGGAGGGATGTCTTGTTTATACAGTCTTAGAACTACATAATGGATTGCAACTGTAAAAAGCAAAAAGGTGGCCAACATTACTGTAGTATATCTAGCAAAGTGCATTTGCTATCGGTCACTTATTCTCGTGAAACTCACAAAACAAAATGTGACAGATTTGGTGTTTGGAAATGTCTAGAACATCTGGTTTTGTTTGTGGTGTTATTGTTTTTGAGTACTTTGACCTCTTGGCATCATTCTCCTGTTGATCATTCACTTGGTGACTGTCGCCTGGGGTGTGTTTACATGAGTCTGGACCACAACAAAGCAGGTATACATAGGGGAGCTTCTTCTGCCCCCGTCATCAGCTCTCTGGATCACTGAATTCTTTGTTCCACGTAAGTTGTACCTGATAACACCTGTAGTAGTGGTGTGTGTCTGTTTTTTTTATGTAGGTGCACAAAGGCAGGGTGAGGTAAGATGGCTGTGTTCATTCTTATGGCACCACTGATTTGCGAAGCCCACAGTGATAGATGGGCTGTTATGCAGGAGTGGAACATCTTTACCTTTCAGAACTTCATGGTTAAAGGTGGGGTTAAGCTCTAGTGTCCTGGAACACTGGCGTTTTTTACATAGCTGCACATAGGTCATAGGTCATATGGTTACAGATGAATCGCGTTGCCTCAAGACTGTTGCTGTAAATTGTAAGCAACCTGATGTTTTTAACTGTGATATTAAAACTGTAGTACCAAGCAGCTGATTGGATGCAGGCATCATTATGCGATTATTTTGATTTGTTTATGTATTACTAGCTGTTGTTTCCCTCCCACCTCTCCCTCCTTTGTGTGTTTTTGTCTCCAGCACCTTCTTTGGCTCTCTGTGTTTGATTCTGATGGAAACCACAATGTGTTGCTGTCATCTGAAGGATGCAATGGAACGCCTTCAGATTCAGATATAGCGTAACTCGCAAGGCTTGAAGGTAGCCGTCCTGACTTGGTGCAGGACAAATTACTTTTGATATTTTAGCAGCACTGTGTTGTTTGCCTACTGTACATGCAGAATGGCTTTGAGATGTATTGTTCCAGCAGGTGGTCAGGAAGTCTCTCCAGGAAAGAGAACTCCTGTGAGTGGGAGGTGTTCCCTGCTCCTTTGTCTTACTTTCTCACTGAAGTGTTTTCCCCTCGATGCTTTTGCTTGAGGTCAGCTGTTCTTTGTTTTTGTTTGGGAAGCTGTGTGACGGCGTGTATTAGGCCAGAGGTCATTTCCTTCTGTTAGCGACAAGTCATTTGCACACTTGCGGTTTGCCGTTCCTCGTCTTCAGTCTGAGGACAGTACTTTGCCATCCAAGTTCTGGTGTTTGTGTAGCGCAGGGAGTAATGGATGTATCCCTCAACCCACACCATCCACAGAACCGTGTCTGCCTCTTCCTAGTGGTCACGTCTCAAGAGTCTCGACACTGAGGAATCCACGTCACAAATCAAGTTGCAATACCCTACACTTATGGATGCAACACGCCCCCGTAGCTGCCTTCCCCCGATCACACCATGTGAGGGCTGCTTTATGGATCCTGGATGATTTACTGAGTGGATGTAATTTGAGCGTCTGGAACTGTGGGTGAGAGATGAGATAATTGGACATGCATGAACCTCTCTCGACTGGGTAGCTGGAGTCCCCTGGTGAAACCCATGGAACAGGTGCTACATGCTAATTGGCTGGTGGGGAGAGGATGAAGGCAGTCTTTGTGCTTGTTCCTTGGGAATATAGTCCCCAGCCCTGTTCTGCTACCCAAGTCACACCAGCAGTGTGGCCTAGACTCCAAGACAAATGTGTTGGCTTGCACTGCCCCCTGCTGGGGATTGGTTACATTAAACTTGCTTGCGTTGGACAAGGTGACGCTTGCGTTGGCCGTGCCGATGTCATGGCGGGTAATGTTTCAAAACCCAAGATCTGTTCAAAAAATTATTGGTCTCTTAACAAAGAAGGATAGTTGTATTACTCCTTACATTTGTGATGTTTCAGAAACACACTGTATTTGGTGTGTAGAATGTCAACTTTAATTAAAGGGTTCCTGCATGATTTTATTAACTGGATGAACCATAAAGGAGATGTACATCAGAATAGAAGTTTCGACAGATAAACTGCAACTTGGGTGGATTCTCTCTGTGTGTGTGTGTGTGTGTGTGTGTGTGTGTGTGTGTGTGTGTGTGTGTGTGTGTGTGTGTGTGTGTGTGTGTGTAGAGATCTCAAGCTGAGGAACTACACCCCAGAAGATGAAGAACTGAAAGAAAGACAGGTTCCCAAAGCTAAGCCTGCTTCAGGTGAGAACTTGCTCTCATTTCCCTGTTCATCTGTGCTGTGACCACAGACCTGTAAATGAATGCAGTGCACACAGAATACCATCAGAGGAAGGGTGAACGCCTAACACACTGGGCGTATTCCCCAGCTAGTTAACATCAGCAGGTGCTTCCAGGTATGATGTGGTACAGAGGTGCTGACAGGTTGGAATGTGGAGGTTTAACCTGGCATCTCTTGTATCCCGGCAGTGGAAGACAAGGTGAAAGACCAGCTGGAGGCCGCAAACCCGGAGCCCGTCATAGAGGAAGTGGTGAGTGGATTTACACCGAGCTTCTCGAATGTCACACCCCAGCTGTCACTGCGACAAACCTATTTTGAGACATAGTAGAGCGAGAAAAGCTTGTCGCTGTGTGTAATGACTTACTTCTTGACTATTTTCTTTAAATAATTTCCCCCTCTTTTTCAAAAAATGATTTTTTAAAAAAGGATCTGGCTAATCTTGCTCCAAGGAAACCAGACTGGTAAGTAGTTTGAGTGGAAGCTCTTGCCTCATTTACTTGCGCTAAGTGCACCTTTATCATTGTATGGTTTGTAATGATTTCTTAACCTTTGTTTACTTGAAGGGACTTGAAGAGGGATGTGGCCAAGAAACTGGAGAAACTGGAGAAACGAACGCAGAAAGCCATCGCAGAGCTCATCCGTGAGTTTGACCCGAGATATGGAACGTGCTCTTCACACCAGTGCTGGTGTTCTTTAAACAGATGTGTGTGTGTGTGTGTGTGTGTGTGTGTGTGTGTACACCGAGGCTGCTGTACAGTCCAATGAGCAGTGTGACTCTAACCTTCAGTGCTGCGTTTGTAATCCTCCCTGAACATAATAAGTAGAGGATTGCCATGTTTTGAGGGTAATTGCTGTGTGGTTTCTGAAAGCCCCTGAGATTCAGTGGCTCTCGATGACATCATGGATTCAGCTCCCCTCTCTGTGACCCCTGCTGGCCCAGAATAAAATGGTTGGATATATTTTCCACAGCCCTCCACGTTGGCCTTCTGGCTTTTCTACTGGCCCATTTTGGCCCATGTACCATTTTTCTGTTGCCAGACGTTGGGTGGTACTGCTGGCTGAACGGCTGGCCTGGAGCACAGGGGTAATGGGGTGTGTGTTCCTCTGTTGCATGTTCGTGGTGGCGTAGGTGACAGGCTGAAGGGCAGCGAGGCAGAACTGGCTGGAGCCGTTGGGGCAGTTGCTGTAGAAGAGGCGGATTCAGATTGAGCTCCTCCTCCTGGACAATAACAGTAGCTCTCAGATTTGGCGTGGCAGCTGAATTCTGATGCTGTGCCTCAGGCTAAGAATTTGGTGTGCGTGTGTGTGTGTGTGAGAGATGCATTCGATGTTCTGTTTTATTCATTTACATTAAAAACATTTTCTATATGAAAGTCTTCTGTTCTGCTCTTTCTGATCATGCTGAGCCTGGATAACACTGTGTTTCTGAATGGCAGGTATAATATTTCCTTAACATCTACTAAGGGCGAGTTTCTTCTGAAAATCATGAAAGTCGTGCAAGATGTTAATAGAATTTTTTTTTTTTTGCAGATGTAGATTAAAAACAGTTTCTTGTTTTAAATATTACAGCCACCTGTCCACTGAACTGTAGTGGCAACAGTTTCCCAAGAACTACTGCTGTGAAATGGAAGAAACGGCACACACACATCATCTGGTTTTATTTCTGTCTTTTGTCACTGACACACATGCAGGCTGGAAAGTTCCAAAGACAAACATTACAGTGAGTCTATAAATCTGTAATAATGTCAAGAACAAAACTTGGATCTAAATGGGGAAACTGCATTTTATAACTTCAATAACAATAACTTTTGTTCTTAATCTGAATTAAATACTTTATTTAATGTTTGTTCTCCACCAATGTTGTGGTAGAATAATATACTGAAATACTGAGGGCATGTTTTCACTTTCTGTCCAGAACTCTTCTAGGAATCAGAATAAATAAGTATCTATTTATTTACAACAGAAGAGCTTTGTCAAAAGAACACAGGCACAACTTAGTTTAGAAACAACACATTTTTGGTGAAAATATTCACTAGTTCTATGGACAAAGCACCTAGATCTGCCTTAAAAGTAAAGTGCATTTTAGGTCTCTTACAATAATCAAAACAGTTAATAATACAAAATACTAGGAGCCCCAAGACAGAAATATCACCCTTCCAAAGCCACACTGAATATTATACACCTTCCACAAATCTAACATTTAACACTAAATTATAAATGATAAACAAGAGAATTTAAGTTTTAAACGATTTAAATTGACTTGATTGCATACGATTAAATAGCTGATGACATTTAAATTTCCCTGACAGTATATTAAATTAGTAAGTACAGTAAATGAGAGTTATGGAGGTGTTTGTGGAGTTATGGAGGTGTTTGTGGAGTGTTTATCGGTCTTCCTCAGGCTCTTCAGATCTGTAGTGTAGGAGAGGGTTTAACTGAGCAGCAACGTCCTACAAATACTGGATTGATGCCATTAGACAGTGAAGCTGCTGCTACTTAAACATGTTCTTGGTTAACAGGAAAACGATCAAAGTAAAGAACAGACTTGAAATGCCACTGGATTTAATTTTGATGTCTGCAAATGTGGGCGAGAAGCAGGTGTTGAGATCTAAGTATTATAATCTCAGAAATGGGAATGCTGTAATCTTGAAAACAAAGATATTTCAGTTATAGAGGATGATTATGATTTTTTTTTTCTTTTTCAAAGCCGGAAGTAATGTGCGTTTACTTGAGGTATTCAGGAGTACCCATATAACAAACCGTCCCAATAAAGCAGGAAGTTGTAGTTTAACTGGATATAGTAAAATTGCAGCAAGGCATATAGTGGGTGTGGTGAAGACTCGGACATGCAGGTCAGCCTGTGGAGGGGCTGCTGTTCATGGGGTCAGCTGGCAAGATACTTGTTGTTCATCACATCCAGAACCTCAGCCCTTGACACAGCAGAAGGCTCTTGAAGACCAGTCGAGGTTTCCTTCATTCTTGCGGTTGAAACAGTCCTGGATATTCGCTGCCGCCTGTGTGGGTGGAGCCTTAGGAGTGGGCTTCACAATGGCTTCCACTCTCTAGTTTGCGTGTGGCGGGGCCCAACTCCACTTTGCACACGCGCTGCGCAAACTTAAGCGAACAGAGAGTCTCTCCGACGTTCCTCTCCAGAGAAGAGACCTGATGGACATCAACAACGCAAACAGCTCAGCTGTGCACGACACATACATGTTGTATCTTGTGATAAGAAACAAATACCGGTGACAGATGCATAGTTGAGCGTCATCCATTTGCAAAAAAGCATCGTGCTCACTGTGGACTCCCAACACCCAAAGGCTTTTATCCTGGGCTTCTAGATGATGTAGAATGAAAGCTACCATTAATACCAATGCATGTACCTGGACCACCATGGCCGTCTTGTTGCCCTTCCCTAGAGAGTCCTGCAGCAGGTAGGTGAGGCGTGAGTTCCTGAACGGGATGTGAGTCTGACGGCCTCTCAGGGCCTGGATCACGTCTCCCAGTGCCAGCAGTGAGCGGTTGATGTTCTGGGCCTCCTTCAGCCGCTCACCCTCTGCCCCCGACTTCCAGACGCGCTCTGAACCAGCCAAGTCCACCAGGTTCAGTTTACCTAGAGCAGACAAGCAGACAATAATCAAGCTTAAGATGACGGTTCTCAGAACACTGCTAAAGATTGTAGTTTGTTTTTTTTAAAGACCAGCGTTAAAGATCTGCTTGTAGGCCCAAAAGATTAATATGTTATCAACTGTAATGCTGACCGGAGGAGGTGGCTCCAGAGGCCAGGTCCGTTCCCTGCACTGTCACGGTGAGTAAGGCGTGCGAGCGAGAACTGTGCTGGTTCATCTGAGTTCCGAATGTGATCCTGTTTCTGCGTGCTGTGGCCAAAACCTGCAGTGCCAAGCAAACAGTCTCCACAGTCGTCCACAAAGATTTCTAACTGTTCTTATCAAATTGAGGGACTTACTTTTTTGATGTGCTGAAAGCTCTTGACCTCCATGACCCTGAGACCAGGGACATGGAGCTGCCCTGTGCCATCAGGGTTGATTTTAATGTCCAGTTTCTCCCCATCTTTACTCAGCAGGTCTCTGAGATTGACAGAAGATAAAGTACAGAGACTTCAAAAACCTTAGTGAATATTTCCCAAGTATCAACCATATACCAATTGGTATTTACTTCCATGTAAAGAGAAAAGGTGAACAGCACACCTGAGAACCTCATTGTAGATTTCCACTGAACTGACAGTGACAGCGTAGGTCCACATGTCTTTCCTCTCCTCAATCTCATTGAAGAGATGCTTCAGGGCTCGTTGGTTGATGCCTGGATTCTCTGCAGTACCCTGTGCAGACAAAGAAGGCATAATGTGTCTTGACAGCTGCAGTGAACAGGTTGTTCAGAGTAAAACCAGCAACGAGGTTGTCATGAGTCAGTGCTGGGCTCGTCTCCAGGACAGAGTTACTCCTTTAAGACATGGTACCTCCATGGTGTAGGTCTTCCCTGAGCCCGTCTGCCCATAAGCGAAGATGCACACATGATATCCGTCTATGCAGGATGTGATCAGGGGCTCAATTTCCTGAAACACCTGAGAATATAAAACCACACATTATTTAACATGTGAATGAATTCCCATATTGCTTCCAGCTATATCAGCAAGTGCACCTTCTCTGATGTATATGAAGCTTATCACCACACATCCATAACCAAGAGAACCGTTGAACATCTCCACATTATTAGGTGGTTGCTAAGTGCTTGACTGTGTCCATAACAACATGGAAGAGAGGACCCTCCAAATGAAACCCTTCCATTCCATTAGGTGTTTGTGCTTTTGCTTGACTTCTGTTTTTGAAATGTCTACCTCCTCTTGTGTGGCCTGAGGATGAAACACTTTGTCCAGCTCAAAGGTCTTTGCTTTGCCCTTATTCAGAACCATGAGGGCGGATTCGTTGTGTAGGTCTGTGGTCACGACGACCGCATGGCCTTCTTCGTCCTGGTCCTCTTTCAGGACCGGCTTGATGCGGCACAGAACACGAATGTTACCTAATGGAAGAGTTCATTACTGTCTTGTATAGCTGAAAAAGGTTTGATGTATTCAGGTTGTTTCAGTAACTGGGAGGGGATTCATTTATACCTTTCAGCTCCACCAACTGCTCGTGGTATTTCCTACGAAGAGCAACTTCCTTCTTGTATTTCTCCAGAAGGTCCTTGTTGGCCTCTGACATTTCAGTTATTGCTGTGGAAATCTGCAGAGTTACATCACAGCGTAGGGTTATGTCAATAAAACAATAATAATCTGGAAGGGTTAGGTTTTAGAGATTTTAATAAATGTTCATTGCCACATTTTAATTTTCAGGAGATCCAAATGCTTGGAAAAAGGTACCCAAGGAATTGAAAATTTTCTTCTATCAAACCAGAGACACGACCAAAAGAGCACGTCATGTTCTGTAATGGTTGGTGTCAAGACTCAGTGATTTAATTCAGCTGGGTTCACGCCTCACACATGATCTTGTAAACTTGCCTGTTTCTTGGCATCTTTAATGGCTGCTCCATAAAATTCAGAGAAGCTGCGGACCTGACTCCGCAGGCTGGCGTAGTCCGTCTTCATAGAGCGCAGGGTGGGAGGGAGAGCGTTCAGACGCCTCTGTAGGGCTGGGGGATCACACATGCATCGTGAAATGATAAACCATAAGGAGGAATTCTGCAACGTGGAACCATCAGGTCCAGGATATCAGTAGGACCCATGTAGATGAAGTGTTTCTGGTATGGTGAAGTGTTGGGCCTGACTCACCTGTAAACTGGTCCTGCAGGAGCTCCTGGGAGCAGCTGGACGCTGCCCTCACAGCGTCGTCTTTCTTCTCCTCTAGATGGCTGATCTCCTTCAGCAGTTCCGCCTGCAGCGTGCTGATCTCTCTCTCGTACGCGGCGATCTGCCAAAACACGCCAGCGACCAAATGACTCTCCGCGGGAGCTTAAAGAACAAAGATTAACGAATCCTTGCTCCTGACTGTGATCGCAGCCTGGTGAGGAGCTTCAACGTCAAGCAGTGTCTCTCTGACTGGTGCGCCCCCCATTTGTGGCCCCTCGCTCCCCTTTGGAAGAAAGAAGTCAGATCACCTTGTGCTGGAGGTTGCAGCTGGCTTCGTCCGAGCGGCGGAGGTTCTCCTCCAGCTGTCTGCAGCGCTTGCTTTGGCTGCTCAGCTGGTTGTTCAGGTGCTCGCTTGTCTGTCTGGCCTCTGTCAGCAGCCTGAGAGTTGACGGCGACTCCACCTCCACCGTCCTTGTGACGTACTGCGAAAGGGCGAAAAAGTAGCTTCTGTGAGATCAGGTTCAGTATTCCATATTCATTCCATATCCGTGATTCTACACGTACTGGAAGGGAGAAAAAGCCTTTCAAGCAAGCAACCTCTATCCTTTGGTGAAGACGCGGCGGTCAGCTCTCACCTTCACCGCGGGCTCCCTGCTGCGCTCCTTATCCAGCTCCAGCTGGAGCTCGCGCACTCTCTCGTCGCGCCTCCTCAGCTCCTCCTCCCGGTGCCACCCGTCCTGCTCACTCCTCCGCTCAAGCCGCTGGAGCTGCTCGGCCCGCTGCTGCAGGGCGCCCTCTAGCTGTAGCACGCGGCAGCGTAGGTTCTCGTTCTCCTGAACACACGCGGGCAAAAAAAGACTCAGATGAACGTGGGTCACCGTTTCAGACCAAGTCCAACACAGCTCAGGATTTGCTTGCTCAGACACACTTAACTCAGCTCATTTAGCAGTGGGTGCACTGGAAGAAAGGAATTGCCACACTGCCCTGCTCTAGGATCAACCTGATATACAGTATGGAACATCAATATATTGTAATTATCATTTTCATTATATCATAAGAGTGTAATAAACTTGAAATGGATGTAATAAAAATAGAATCATCATCAACAGCAAATAAAATCAGCATATAATAATAATGACATAATAAAATCAGCATATAATAATAACAACATTATTATAAAATCAGCATATAACAATAATGACATTATTGTCTCAGGCCAGTCTGATAAGGTCAGTGTAGATCACATCCAGCCACTCTGGGGTCTCACCTTGATTAGCACCGCGCTGGACTGCGAGGGAATGGTGGACAGCTGCTGCAGGAGGTCCTGGGTAACCGCCAGGCTGCGTTTCAGGCTCTCGTTCTCCGCCGCCAGGCTGAGGACGCGCTTCTCCGAGTCCGTCACTCCCTGGGGACAAATCAAAGCACAAAAGTTCAGACCGCGCTGGTTAAAAGAGAATGTCTATGCAGAGAAGCGCTCTGAGCCCCAGATAAAACCCGGGCCATGAATAGCTTTAAGAACCGTCTGGCCTAATTCAAGTGTACTGTTATTCTTCGTGGGTGAATGAACTAAATAGACTGTGAAGTGCTTACAGATGCAGTCCGAAGCCTGGACAGCTCTTCCTCTCTCTCCTCAATGCAGCTCTTTAGTTCATCGATCTGTGGTGGAAAAAATGAATAAGTGCTGCCATTGGTTTTAAACTGAAAAGATTGGGATAGATGGATGGGAATGGAAACAGAGAAATGTGATGGATGGATGGATGGATGGATGGATGGATGGATGGATGAATATATAGAGGGGGATGCCTGCAGATTCACGGCGAAGTGTACAGAAAACTGAAGAGGAGAGATGACCAGATGTGGTGTTCCATACCTGACTTTTGAAAGTCTAATCTGAAAGAAGCAGCAAGGCATGAAGAGAGCTACTGGTGCTACTGGTGGGTCTGGAAACTGGGGCATGGAAGATGGAGTGATGGCCTGTAAATAGGATGGAGGAGTGGGTGAAAGAATGATAAACCTGAGCCGAGAGAGAGTGAGAGACGGCTCAGTGCTACCTGCTGTTGGAAGGCCTGCACTTTGGAGTGGCGATCCTGCTCCCTCTGCTCCAGCTGGGCATGAAGGAGACGCAGCTCTCCCCGGAGCTGACTCCTCTCACCCTGCAGGCCACACAAAGACTGCACCAGCTTGTGCAGTCCTCCTGGGGACTCTGCTGGATGCACGAACACACACACACGCACACACATGCATGCCATGGCAGATGCTCCACTGGTTTATTGATTAACAAACATCACTCAAGATTGTATCAAATTTCCCTGTTGCTTCACGACATATTTTCATAATTACTGCATCATTAAGAGCCATCATGATATAATTATTGCATCATTAAGAGCCATCATGATATAAAACATCTTGGATGCATCATTAATGTTAATGTCTTTAAGCTCAAACTGTGGATTGTCTTATGAGTACAGTGTTGAATATACATGAACAATATTTCCACATTATGGCAACAGATAATTTTTATCAAGTTTCACTCTAAGCGAGTCCTTCTTTGGAAAAAGCTTCCAAATTTCCTATTGGAAGAAGAAACTTCCTTGGACATCAAAGTACTCAGAAACACAGCATTTAAAGATCCTGACTTTCCCAGCATCACTTTAATCAGTTTAATGCTGTTTATTTCTGATGTGCTGATTCAGTATTTATCTTCTAGTTTATGCTAATTATTGAGGTGGGCTGGGTCAGATCTGTCACTCTCCAAGCTGATTGGTAGGGTAAGAACTGGAGGCGATGTTAAATCAAGCAGGAGGAAACTGAACAAATCCCCATTTCAGGAGGGTTTCACTGCTCGCATGGATGTCAATATATAACAACAGTGTGCAGGTTAAAGCTGGGCTCTGCTGCTGTTGTAAGTGCTCTGGCTGGCTAAGAAACGCCAACTTGTCTTATTCACCTTGTTCAGGTGTTGATTTTGCCAAACATTTACTCAACATTTATGTTAAGCGTTGAAAAATGTATGTAAATATGCAGGGAGTGTAAAATTTAAAATGTAAGATTTTTATAATAAAGGTTTAATACCTAAACCTTCCAGAGAAAACTGTAAATGAGCTGTAGAAAGCTTCTCAACCTTTTTTTTGTTTAATCAAAACACTAATAAAATTACATGGATCTTCATTAAATACTACAGTAGACCCTTTGTCTTTATATAAAGCACTGGTCGGTCTATCTGTGAATTGTTGGAAGCTCATCTGCTGCTGATCCACAGGGCCAGACACTCAGGTTATTACAGAGCAAAGGAGCCTCAGCCCCAGTGCTTTCTGCCCAGGGATCATTTTCATTCACTCTATCAGTAGAACAAGCACATGGCTGGAGGTTGAAACCTTTCCAGTACCAGATTACACTGGATCGTCTGGTGTTGTGTAATGGAAAACAGACCCACAGAGAAGCTAGATGTCCATGACAACTTTGAGGTCACTTCCAGCAGCTTGGTCTAAAATTGGTTACTGGCTATTTTCAGCATCCTTCCTCTGTCCTGGAGAACATCTTCATGCAATCAATAAGCAATCTGTTCTGTGGCTTTGCTTGGTGACCTCTCTGGTTTTCAGTAAGAAACATATCCTGAAACTAAACAGGGATTCATCCATGCACAGTGCTCTCCATAAATAATTAGTTGTGAGCTTTGGAAGGAGGTGATTTGTTTCCCTGTCCATCAGAATCTGACATTTTCTCAATCATGATCCCTCCTGTCATCTGTGTCAACAACTGCAAGGTTTGGCACAGCTGTCAGCTACATCACACTCAGCTGCATCAGAAGACCACCAGACTGTCTGAGCCAGACTGTCTGAGCCAGACTGCCTGAGCCAGACACGTGCGGTCAGCGCTTGTGCTCAGGCGTTCAGGAGGCGGACCCTCACCAGTGCGCTCACTGCGGCCGTCGGCGGATGGGCTTTGCCGCACCACCACGGCCTCCTCCAGGCTGCTGATGACGCTGGCCTTGTCGCGGAGGCGCTGGCGGTAGGAGGCGCGCAGGGCCTGCATCCTGCGGCGGTGACGCGCGCGGTGGAGGCGGAGTCGTTCTCGGTAGCTCGAGGCCTGCTGCTGCAGCTGCTGCAGGTGCGAGTACTGCTCCAGGAAGCTCAGCAGATGAGACATCACCGCCACCAGGGGACACTCGGGCGCCTAGAGGGGCCCCAAACCCCAACGGCGTTAGCGGGCGGTGACCGACAGGCGTTACTGTCCTGACTGTCAGAGATCTGGACATGCACCCGTTGGGCTTGAAGCTGGGCGGCAGGTCCGGTCGTTGTGGGTTATGGCTAATGGTGTTAGCAGGCAGGGTTTACCTTTTCACCTGCATCAGCGTGGCCACTGGAAGCTCTCTTCTTCTCCGTCTCCTGTTTGTAGGAGAGGAACGCTGCCAGTGGGGTCATGGCAGGGATCTCGTGACCTTCGCCAACATCGTCCTCCTCTTCACTGAGCGACAGCCCATCGCTATCACTGCTGCTGCTGCCTGAGGAAGAGGAGCCCTGTCACGCCTGTGTGATGATGAAAACTGGACCTAGCTGTTAACTCCTAGTAAAGACAGCATGGAACTCTTACATGTGTCACTGACTCTGTCACACTCCCCTTTTCGCAACCTGGAGGTGTGGCCACCTTCCCTCTCACTCCTTGTTTCCATGGAAACATGGCCAGGCTCCTAGGATTTGCCATGGGGGTGCAGATGTAAGAAGAATGTGATGAATGATACTACCACCGCTGACGATAACTATCTGCTCGAGAAACATACAGCTTCCAGCACCTGCTCTAATGCAGTAAGCTGCTATTTCCTTTGCTCTTTGCCCATCATATGTACAGACAGTAAAATTAAACTGGTTTGTTTTCTGAGCATTCAGGACAGAAGCAGCTACAGTAACATCACATGGGTAAATATCTTGTACATTGAACACAACTTGCAGACCAAAGGTTGCTAATGCAAATCTAGACACAGCAGTAGCAGGCATGAGGATGTGTGTGCATGAGTGTGTCCTGCTGTGCACACACACCTCGGGGGGGACCCCACACACCTCGGGGGGGACCCCACACACCTCAGGGGGGACCCCACACGCCCTCTCAAGCACAGCCTCCTCTTCCTTCTTGAAGACGGTGTAGAAGATGTAGACCAGCAGTGAGTAGAAGGCGTACATCTCCACAAATGTGCCCTTTACACCAGGACAGTCGCAGAAATACACACTAGCTCGACACAGCACCTGCTCTGCTCACACTAACACACACACACACACACACAGCCAGAGCTAAGTGTCCCCACAAACTACATCATTCCACATCATTTACACAACAAAAAAAGTCTAAGCCGTATGTTAATAAACCAATAACCCTTTCCAGTCCCGAAGCTCATTAAGGTCACGCCGAAGTCCCTCGGCAGCAGAGGTCATTCATCGCTCCTCTGCTCCTCTCCATGAGCGACATCTGTGTCCCGCAGTGCTGCTGGTGCCTCTTACCCTGAATGGCGACTGGGTTTTCCCGCATCTCTCTCCTCTCTCCTGCATCCTCTCGCTCCTCTGTCCTGCTTCTCCACGCGCTGCGGCTGAACTGTGGACGACTCTGCCGTCTAGCGTGCCTCCTGCCTCATTGTGCTCCTCCCTCTCCTGCGACGAGTCTCTCTCTCTCTCTCTCTCTCTCTGAAAGCAGCTGCAGTGAGCTCGGTCCTCAGTGCTCAGTTGCAGGGGGTCGACTGTTTGCCGGTAGGTGCTCATTGGAAGCTGCCGCAACAGTAAAGCCTGTAATTGGATGAAAGGCGTGGAGCTGAGCACAAAAGGTCTCAGCATTACCACATCCTACAGGCCCTTTTATCACATTAACAGAGAGTGCAGGCACAGTGATGCACAGTGACTTATGACCAGACCCAGCTGATGTCATGTTCCCTGTGGTGACATAATCCAGACTCTTATTAGCATGTCGAGTGCTCGTCCTCCCTCTGACATTCTCCTCTCAGCATCTCACCAGTAAATGGAACCTGGCCGACCCTAAATATGTCACAGCCGAATTCAGAAATGTAATGTTGGTGCAGAGAATAGTGGACGATCAAAGCGATACCCGACTGCCGCAGACGCACATCTTGGATCCAGACCACAAGACATCGAAGACACAAATCTGATGAATAAATCACATGACTTTGGTTAGTACAGCTGAGGTCTTTACCAAATTGGACTTTAATTAAAGGCTCTGATCGAATTCTGCTCTCAAAGTGCTGAGGTTACAGCTCCACACTGTCCACACAGATGTACAGCACATACTTGATAGACAAAAAACAGTGGAACTAGACATCAGGTTATGAACGGAGCTCCTAGCACGGTGGTGCAGAGCACCTGTTTGTTGTACCTTGTTCTTAGTCCTACATTAGTTCCTGTGTCTGGAATGGTCTGGTTCCAGGTACACTGTGCTTATAGTGAGGAGGCTGCAGATTGGAAGGGAACTCCTGACACTCGCTGGTCATTTTGGACCTAAAACTCTTTTGATGCCTGACAGAAACCTAGGAGCATGTTAGGAGAAAGGGACTGGGCCTGTTGTGATGAAGGTCTGAGTGTAGTGTTGTGATGAAGGTCTGAGTGTAGAGTGTAGTGTTGTGATGAAGGTCTGAG
>JAOXYF010000008.1:4061808-4079699 GCA_028565775.1 Sternarchorhynchus goeldii
CTGAGTGTAGTGTTGTGATGAAGGTCTGAGTGTAGAGTGTAGTGTTGTGATGAAGGTCTGAGTGTAGAGTGTAGTGTGATGAAGGTCTTAGTGTAGAGTGTAGAGTTGTGATGAAGGTCTGTTCTCACTCATGGCTAAATTGTGAGGGTGTTTATTCTGAACTGACAGGCAGAACGCATTCAACATCATTTTATTATGAATTTGTTCAAATTTCATATATTTAAACACTTTTCATTACATCGGCTACATCTCCAGATCAGTCAGGACTAAAGTCTCCAGTAACATTGGATTTAATATATTAAAAAATGAATTAACAACAAACAATATATTATTTTTTAAAAATCACATCATGAGTGATGCAACAGTTGCTTTATCAGTTCCAGATTATTGCTCCAAGTCTTACAAACGAGATTAAATGTATCCTGTGGCAGTACAACGGAGGACCAGAGGAGATTCACAGCAGCGACACTAAAACAGTCCACCACCAGGAGGCTCCAATTTCAAGCTTCCTCCAAACAAAACATTCTGCACACAGACGATACAAGTCTAACACACTACTCCAGTTTATCCAAGCCGGTTAGATACCGATTGAAAATCTGCAGGGTCTGTCTGCACGTGGGAGTCACATCACTGTTGGGAGGCAGGGAGGCCCACGGTTACGTCACTGTTGGGAGGCAGGGAGGCCCACGGTTACGTCACTGATGGCTATGATGTACAAGTCAGTAAAGGCACCGAGTGCTTTTGAAGTTTTTCACAGTGCTGGGGCTGCGTGTTGCACGCACCGCTATCCAAGGGTTTGATGCTTCATCTCTTTCAGCGCTGGTGAATCCTGGAACCATCCAAGCAGCACAGGACTTATAACCCTGAAGTTGCATCACATTAACTGCCTTGTTTAGTCAGGAAGCGCTTGTTGGCTGAACTGCTTACTTGCATAGTTTGTAGACTTGCATACAGTTTAAGATGTTTCAGTATTTCAGCAGTAACTACATTTCCCATTGCACGATTTAGTAAAAATACTGCAAGTATTCTTACAAACGAATGTGCTTCACATAAGCTGGGTCTGCCTGTTTAAATGAGGCCAAGTAATTCAGTTCCAACCCTTCAGGTCCTGGAGGAATTTACTGAGAGCCCTCTGCATCATCCAACACCCGACAGCCATGATGGCTTTCAGGATCCAGTCCAGTAGCCCCCCTGAAGCTTCTGGAGATATCAAGGAGCCTACAGTGCATGCTTTGTCCCTGGGGGCCAGCAGAGCAGGCAGACTGAGGGCCACGCTTCCTACCACTCCAGCTGTGTTACCCGCAAACAGGCACACCGTCAGCGAACAGGAGAGGGCCGACAGTGCCACGCAGCGAGACATGATCACCAGCCCATCCCCCGACAGCCAATCGGCAAGCATCGGCAGGAGGGTTGAGCCAATCAAAAGTATGTGGGCGGTGGAGCAGTCTTCGCTGAGCCACAAGAAGTTGAAGGCGCACAGGACGGGGCCCAAGACCTCACCCAGCCATTCTAAATCTCTCTGTGCTGCGCTGAGAGCTGGACTGGGGAGAGGAAGGACTGCTAGAGCAGAAGAGCATGCGATGAGGAAGAATCCCACTGACGGCGCTCTGTGGTCCTGCAGCAAGAGGAGGGGAAATCACGTGTAAGACAGCGTAACATTAACAAAGTGCTGCAGCCGTAAGCAAAGCAGGCCCAGTGTGACTCGTGTTCAACTTAATGAGGAAAGGAAACAACTTAGAGCTGAGTGATTTAATTAAGTCTGTGTGCATTTTACCTTGAAAAGATGAAAAGCAGCGTGCAGTGCCGAGAGTGACTGAACGACGTTTGCAGACACTGTAACTAATTCCCGCGATATGTCCATGAGTGCTCTATAAAATGAAATGTTAGATGTGCTGCTGATTAACCAAACACATCGACATTCCACCATCTCTATAGGTACTAGATTCACCGATCATTTACCTACACATTTTAACGGATTAACTCCGTAATTTTGTAAACCGACTTTCAATGTGTGATGACTGTAACACTATGATTAATGGCGCCAGCACATATTCTCCAGGTGTTTTAAGGACGATGGTCTGAAGCTTCACAGTAGGAAGAACAGCAATTTGCTTCTCAATATATCAAGATAACGTGTCCTTAAATATTAGATTACCGATAGCGGAGAGATAACAAAACAACAACAACAACAACATATACGAGCACACACCCAAAGAGCCCAATACAGTTTTATATGTACAATAGAAGAGACATCAGAAAACATAAGACATAATTAACATTATAACACAAACTAGATTAATTATCTAGATTAAGAAAAATGCAAACACTCATACCCACAAGGTTGTTTTAGCATTTTAATCCGAATCGTAGGGGTGCCAAGCAATTCTAAGCAACAGCTAACGTTAGTTAGCTATGTTTCTATAAACAGTTTTGGTTATAAGTAATTTTGGCGTTTTACTTGCCGTTTTCAAATTTTTAACAAATTACTGAGCTGTTGGTGAGTTTTAACTTACCGTCAATCTCTCGAAAGTAGCTAGCAAGCAAGCTAGCAATAACAAACTGTTACAATAAAAGTTGTCATATGGGCGGCTTTCGCCCTCCGGTCTGTGACTGTGTGAGAATAACAGTCCCTGTGGTTTAACGTGTAGAGCGACATCTTGTGGCTGGGAGCAGTATCACATATAGGTGAATAATTATACTATCAATTTACCACCTATTTTAGTTTTATACATGTTTACATGACTAAAAATAAAGCATTCACAAGGATAACGTGCATGTATTTAATGAGCAACATATGTTATACATTGGATATATTAATTCAGTGTTTTCCTTTGTGGGCACAGTAGCAACTCTTTGACACAGATAAACCTTAATCATTACAAGAGAAAGCACAAGGCTAACTTCAAGCAAATCTAAAAAGGAAACTAATAACAAAGTATTACTTGGTTAAAATCACTGGACTATTTACTGCCAAAACAACAATTTTCTGTCAGAAGGAGTTGATGCATGGTTTTCTATAAAACAAAGACTGTCCTCCATTATAAGATACTTGGTATATTAAAGGTTAGTGACAGCCAGAGACCAGTACACCTGACTTCAGTATTGCCACTCCCCGCAACCGTTTACTGGGCTCTAGGACGGGCTATGACTCTGTAAGGCCGGGCCTTTAGAACTACACTGGCCACTCCTCGTAAATCAGGGAGTGGCTCGTCTTGACTGGCTGGTATGAACTGGAAGTCTCGTAGCAGGTAGGCGGTGAACAAGAAGAGCTCCATTTTGGCTACAGACTCCCCGAGGCATAGCCGTGCACCCCCCCCAAAAGGCATGAGAGCCCGGAGGGAACCCCCACCTCCCTCCAGAAAGCGCTCTGAAAGAAAGCAGATTAACCATCTTCATTATTCAGCACTGGGCTGTATCTTCCGATTGTCATATGATAGATGATTAGCTGCCTCGCTACCTGGTTTGAAGCTGTATGGGTCGCTCCAAACCTCTGGATCATGATGGGCTCCAAATAAATTGGGGATAATCACTGTGTTCTTGGGGATGAAATACCCAGCAATGCTACAGAGGCATCACACCTCACATCACCACCATATACTTGTAATTGAAGACTTGGAACGGCAAATCATTGTCACCTGTTCTGCTGCTCTTTACCTGCTGTCTCGGTTGGCCTTGTGCGGCACTGCTAGTGGAGCCACCGGCCTCAGTCTCAACACCTCGTTGATCACCGCCATCAGATACGGCAGCCTGCGTCTGTCACCGTAACGCGGCTCCTGCCCCTGCAACACACTCCTCAGCTCCTCATGCACTCCGTCTTGAACCTGCAGAGGGGAGGGTGGTTCATTGGAAGGGTGGAGAGAAAGAGACAAGCAGAACCAAAGGAGAAGAGTTAGCAGGAGTGGGAGAGGATTTTTAGGCACGTGTTCTGATATTGAGGGTTCAGTGCAGTTGTCCGCACTGAAAATGCATTAAAGCGCAGGGGATGTGTGGGAGTACGTGGAGGTGTGTGGGGGTGTGTGGAGGTGTGCGTGGATGTTGTGGAATGCCTGTTTATGCTCAGTTTGTGTTTGCAGGAATTTGAACCCCAAGCTGCTCTGTTAACTTGAGCACAATGTGAGCCTGTTTCAGTCAGGGTAGCTTCAGTCTGCTCGGCTCCGCACCTCTGGCCTGTGCAGGAGGAAGGCGACGGCCCAACTGAGCCAGGCTGCAGTGGTCTCTGTTCCCCCTATGAGCAGGTCCACTGTAGTCATGTGTATGCGGGTGGTTGTCAGAGTCTGGGTTCGAGAACCAGGAGAGAGAGCAGATAATCAATCAACATTAAACGTATTAAGACTGTATGTCTTTTCCAACACACCAACAAAAGAACAGGTTTTTGCATTTCTGGACAGTATGTTAACTTCTTCACTGCATAACTGACAGAAATGTTTTGCAGGTACAACGATGCACACATCATTGTGGTGAATTGATCTGCTGTAATTTATTTAATGTTAAAGCTTCCCACCATCTTTTGTGCTGTTCCACCTGGCGATTCGAGGCACTGCAGAAGGGCTCCACCTTCTTTACTACCTGGTTTCTGTTGAAGGTACAGGAGGGTATTGAGGGGTTTAGTTCACAGACTGATGGGTTGCCACGCTGCTTTGCTTTTCCCCACAACAGCCTGATTTAGTTCACACCTTAAACTCCTCCAGGTGGGCTCTGATGATCTCGTCCCGTCTTGCCACCTCTTTCATGAGACGGGAAAAAGGAGGATTTGGCAACTTCTGTACAGAGAAAAGTGTGGATGTAAGGACAGAGACAGAAAAGTGTGGATGTAAGGACAGAGACAGAAAAGTGTGGATGTAAGGACAGAGACAGAAAAGCTAAACTGGAGTTTTGAGGGATTCAGTGCTTGGTTACCCTGAGCAGAGGGAAAGAGTCAAGCGCTGAGATCCAGGGTGAACCCCACAGGGCCACGATCTCATTCAGACAGCCATGCAGCTCCTGCAACTTCACTGAACTCTTCTCATACTAAGAAGGAGAGAGAGAGAGAGAGAGAGAGAGAGAGAGAGAGAGATGGGAGGAGAAGCATGAAGAAGCGTGTTGTATGGGCTGTCACCGCCTCATGACAGAGTGGACAGAGTGAAGCATTACTAACGGATTTTCCGAATGCCAGTGTGGTGATGACGTTACTTGCAGCTACGGTAAAGTCTTCCGACAGATCCACCGCTTTCTCGTTGTAATCCATCAACACCTGCTGGTGGGCGAAATAATCAGCTTGGCTGTGTTTAGACAGTAAGTCAAATCTCATTAGTGGGTCTAAATCTGATTTGGATATTACCAGAACTGTCAAAATAAGTGTGTGTGTTGTGTGTGCACATTACGTACCTGTTTGAGATGTAGTGCTTGCTTTTCTATAACGGAATGCAGGGAGTCTGCAGTACAGCGCTGCAAAGCACTATGGACCAGACGCCGATGAGCCTTCCACTCCTCACTGTAGTCACCCAGAGAGATGGACTGGCCCCCATCCGACACTTTATCACCTGTGAGGAGGAGACACAAAGAGGAGAGGACGATTCTTATAGCACAAACGACAGTATTAGGAAGTGACTGGAGCAGCATTACCAGTGTACGAATGGGGTCTTCCTGCAAAATCGGACCACTTTTTGACCAGGGCTTCGCGAATGATCTCACTGCTGTTCAGAATCACCATGGCTACATGAAAAACAAATACAATGGTACATTGTGACTGGAAGACCTTTACATGGCAGTACTTGCTTCCTATTGTAAAATGTATCTGTTTGTTTTATTAATGGATTAAAATTTGGAATAAAGCTTTTTGAAGAAAGTCTGAGTAGTTACTGGTGTTGCCACAGTAGAGGCGGTAAATGTTTCCATAGCGACATGCCAGTGTTGTCAGGTGCAGGGGCAGGTGGTCTCTGGTCAGCTCGAACATGTTTCCCAAGAGGGGAAGGGGAGGAGGGCCGGGGAGCGAAGGAGAGATGGAGTGAGGGAGCAGCCGAGAGAGAGAGTGCTGCAGATTGGGCACGAGAGCTAGATAAACGAAAGAAAGTTCACTTTACTGAGAAAAAACACAGTTGCAGTTTGACTACAGTTTGCTGCACCTCACATCAGCGCTTTCCTGCCTTCTAACCCAACGGATGTCCCTCGTCAGCTAATTAACAGAAGGAATGTAGGAGACTGCATCAAGCACCAGAGCACGGAGGCAGTTTAGCAAGAGACTAGAAGTGGGGAGAACTGAGTTAACTGACAGCTCCCTAGAGCAAATCTGAAAATAAATACTAATTAATTTGTCAGAAAGTCTGCTTTGATATGGTCTGCATTTGAATAATGATAGCAGTCTTTGAAATAAAAATATCACATTTTATTATGTATATTATGTATATTTTATTTATGGATACTTTTGCATAACATTTCAATAACTTATTAGTAAAACCTTGTTTTTGTGATAGCAGATTTTTTAACTTGACCCATGAGAGTGGGTCAGAAATTATGGAGAATTATAAGCAGAAGTAAAGACCTACCAGTCAAACGACACTGAACCATGACCTGCCCTTACCTTTACACTGGCTGTTTGTTCTGTCATCCTTACAGGTTGGTCTGTAACGTTTCCCTGGAAGATGCACGACAAGCATCCACAACACGAACAGGAGTGCTGCTCCTACTACACACAGCACCGGTCCGTCCATCATCGCCTCCACCGCCGCGCTGTGCGGTATCCACAGTCTACACCTACCCTGGACTTTTTTAATCGTTCTCCTCCACCTATATACCCCTCAGGGTTTTTTCTATTCATCAATTCATTCTCACTTCAAGGATGCATCAACATTGATCTGACCTTCATTTCAAGGCCGGCCAAAGAAAGAGGAATGAACAGCTCACAATGTTGAGATTGTAAACTGAAGCAGATAGTGTTACTGATATTATTACTACAGTAGGCCACAGAGGGACATTTTAAGGTAGTGCACACATTAGTAAAAAACTGTAAGGGTGTACACTAGGTCACTGTGCATATTACTTTAATAGCTAAACTTCATCCTGACATATTACCCCTAGGGTTGGCAAAAGGGAAGCCATTTATTCCTGATAATGTATTGATTTACCGTATATCATAAATATAGTACAACTCAGATTTAAGTCTGTAAAGGTAATCAAAGGGATGCAGTGTGAATGTCAGTGGAATCTTATTCACTGCCAAACCAAAATCCAAACCATAACCCACTATCCAAAAATGGATCTACTGTTAAACCAGGTCAAACTGGTGTACCAGCAAATGGAAAATAACTTGTTTTGTCACTGAAACTAATTCATAGACGCCCCCCCATCCCCCCTCCCTCCTCCCTCACACTTTCACTGCTGGAATATACTGAAATATTCCATTTTTATTTTATGCGAAACTCTTTACTATCATACAAAAATATGTTGGCAGAGATTCTAAAACAATGAGACAAAAATGTCCTGGATGAGCATTTATTGGACATTTCCAGAGGCGTCATATGTAAAAACAAACACACATTCATAGAGCAACTCTGATCAGGGCCCTGGCACATCAGCACAAGAACAGAGCTTAAAAAGCACCATTCTGGAGGGCTGTGGTCTGAAACCTTCACATCCCACAGAATGGAACAGTGCATTCATTTCAGTAGCACTTAGATTCAGGAACATCTGGGCACCAAGCCCTGTGAATATTTAGCTAACATGGAGTCTTTGTTGTAGAGTTATGCGAAAATAGATGAAAACTTGAGCGAGAACAGCCCTTTGTAAGCAAATACATGACATTTTTGCAGATGTGATGATTAACTAGTGGGACACAGTATATCTTGAATACATCACTTGTTGGCACGATAGATATGAATATTGAATATAAGAATGACATGTGTTATTATTGCCATCATATATATATAGATATATATTTATATATTTATATTTATATATATATATATAGATATATTTTTTTTTAGTACATTTAGCCTTGTAAACCTGCTATCAAATGAGAGGGATACATTGAATTACTGAGTATATGTGGGATATATACAGTGCTGGTGTGTGATGGGACTGAATGTGGGATGCTGTACAGTGTATTAACAGGGAGCAACCCCCCCCCCCTCCCCGGCTGGCAGGCTGATCTAGCCTTGCTTCGTCAGCACAGTGGCGCTCAGGGAGGCAGGCCGCACTTTCATCTCACTGAACGGGAGGGAGAAGTCCTTGCCTTTCCAGTCGATCCACACCACGCCCTGGCAAACAGACGGCAGTAACGCTTGTGAGGGGACTAATGTACCCTGAGATGCCGTCCCATACTCAGACACTCCCTCAGCCTCAAGGACTTCGACACAGTTCACAATAATTGAACAGAGGTGATGAAATGTGAGGTTTGAGGATATTCACTTGTTTCATGTTAATACTATAATAATAACATATTAGGTAATGAGAATTAAGAATAATATATGATACTGTTCTAAAAACATGAGACACTGTTCTTGTAATAACACTGAATCTCGTACCTTGTTCTCAGAGAACGTGGCATAAAGGCCGTTGAGATGGGCTTTGTAGCAGTTCCTGTACCACCAGCCTCCCATATATGCCTTGGCACAGTGGATACTGAGGGGGTTGGGATCCTTGTCCTTAGTGGAGAATGGACGACCATTGTGGTAACTCATGGAGTCCCCTGCAAACACAGACACGTGCAGAGAGACAAAGTACCGTTGTTCGTACAGGCAGCTGCGGTGTTTGGCCCTTCTCTAAGGCTCCCCATTGTCTGCTCTCTGCTTACCGGCAGTACCAGAGTACCCAGATAGTGCAATGGTGTAATGACTTTCCTCAGGTCCCACAGTGAAGCTGGAGTAGTGTGCATAGGCAGTGTCGTTTCCTGAACGCAGGTCAACACGCAAGCTCATTGGTGTCAGGCTCGTGAGGGCATGAAGAAGGTCGTTTCCTGTTGAGAGGAGAAATAATGCTACAGTATGAGCCTGCCACAGGATGTCTTCAAGTACCTCATGTGACTGCTATTATGTAAAATCTTGACTACTATTATGTAAAATCTTACCAAGCCAAAATTCTGCACTCAGGTGTCCAAATCCTTTGCTGTAATCTTTCCAGCCTCTAAAGAAATCAGTAGACCCATTCATTCTTCTCTGGAAAACCTAGAAAACATGCATAAACACATGTTTAAAATGGGCAACGAATGCAGTAAAGAAGACAAGAACATTCTTAAGCAAACTCTGAACCGGCCCTGTGCCTACCGTCCAACCTCCCCCGTCAGTCTCCATGTCACAGTAGACCCACACCGGCTCTCCGTCGGTGCCCTCTGGGAAGACCTCGACCTCCCCCGAGTCCCTCACCCCGTTCAGCTGCACCTGGGAGCAGTCTGCCGGGTACGGATAAGGGAGCGGGGCTGGGGAGTGGGAACGGCAGGATTCCCAGTAGAGTTAGAGGGGCCACGCATTCACAAGTCAACATGTATGAGACAGGACGAAAGCATGGTCAACTAACCGGTGGTGAATGCGGTGGAGAGAACACTGATGTATCGCCCTTCACTCTCTGCATATACATTTACGGTGTAGTTTGAAAATGGCATCAGATTGGTCAGCTGATATCGGGTCACGGTCGGATTCAGGATTACTTCCTATTTGCGCAAGAAGGAAGTACTGTAACTTATTTGATTCATGCTGACTAAGTAAAAAGTCAAATTTGTGTGAAGCAACGGATAAGATAAAGAAGCACGTTCTTACATCACGTCTGATAAGGCCTAATAAATACACAGGTCTCAGTTTCCAGTGAGAATGTTTTGATTTGCAAATCAAACTTTTGTTTTTGGGAACCACCACAAGAAACTTTCGTATATCTACCACAAAGTGGCTAGACTATGGTAAAGCCCTTTCAGTTGTTTTAAGAATCTTAAAAAGAAACAGTAGGTAATAATACTGCTTGTATAAGTAAAATCTTTATTATATTCACCTTAATCTCCTCTCCTAGCTGGTATATAAGTCTGTAGCTTCTGAAAACCAGATGAGGGGCCTTCCAAGAAATCTCAGCTGAATTGAAAGTGACTTCACTGGGTGCCACTGCCTGAAGCTTTACTCCTGAGAAATAAAAAGATACATAAAAAACCCTCATGGTACCATAAATGATCTGATAGCTGATCTCAGCTAAATCTTTATTTATATAACACCAAAAATACAGCAATAGGATGTAATTACAGTTTTATTAAAACAAAAATATAAGGAAACCAGGAAACATTACAAGAATTGCAAATCCAATATGCAACCAAAGTCCACAGTGTAGAACAGGAACAAAGTTCAGTCGAGCAGAACAGAACCCAGAATCATTGAGGAGAAGCTGAGCCCTGAGGAATCGGTCCAGCGGGTGTATGGGTGGAGTCAGTGAGGACAAGGCCTGGGTAGCTGGGCATGGATCGGTCCTTCCGGGGGCCGGTGTGTAGCCATGGCAATTTTACCTTCAGTTTTAGCAGGACTCCTCACACTTGTGTTTGTGATTTAGCCTATACAGCTTGAGGCAGTTTGCAAAAGCTTCTAAGGTTGAATAAACTTCATACACACATCTAAACTGCACATCATTTTTTTCATAATCTCACAAGGTTTATTCTGTGTCCTAAATGTGGAGCTAAATTCCTTTATCTGTTCAATCATCGTTGATATGTTTACATTTCAAGAGATCTGATGGGCTGATGACCTGGCTAAAATGTGAACAAAATAAAAATAATATATACTTTTGAGAGAAAACATGTATGTCTGGGGATGGTTAAAGGAAACTATAGAAGATGTATCTGCAGTATAGCTTCATTTGCTGAATTTCTGTTATCACTGTTATCACAATGCAAGTAGATGATATACAAGGACAAGAAGTTAACAAAGAACAGCATCAGATGCTCCATCACCTGACATTTTAGTGAACTGAGCAGGATCTTGTCTACATATCCACAGTGAAAAGTGTTAATCTATGGTTGGAGTTACTCATCATTTACCATTTGCTGTCGTGAAGGTTGTGGAGACAGAGCTACTCTGGAGGCTGTTGATTTGGCTTCTAATTTTCACTGTGTAGAGTGTGGATCTGTGCAAGCCTCTGAGATGGTGCTCCACTGAACTGCCAGACAGCATCACGGTCACTGTCACATTAGGAGCTTTGAAAAAAAGGGCGTTCAGTTAGACAAGGAATGGAACAAATTATGAAAAGAGAGTGAATAAGACAAAGACTCATGAGAAACTCCACCTACATTTTGCAGAGCCATAAGTGAGGATGTAATGGTCAACTTTAGCTTGAGCAGGCTTCCATAAGAGCAGTGCTTTACTATCTGTCACGTTCACCGCCTGGAGATCAGTGGGGGAGTTGGGTACTACAAAAGACAAATGTTGAAGGGTCAAAACCAGCAATTACTCTTTAATATTCCATTGAATCTGCCGTACGGTTTTGCTGTAAGGTCCTAACATAATGTCTACCTGTAGTAACAGAGGCAGAAGTCGCCTCACTCTCGGTTGTTTCCAGAACGGACTTCACATTAACGTGATACGTGGAGCCAGCCGAGAGCTTGGAGATGAGAACATTGGAGAGCTGTGAATCAACAGACATAGATCCAGTCGCTCCTGAAAGGTAAATATATAAAACAAGGCAAAGGTCATTTCTCTTTGTGAGAAGTTAAAACACTCTGTATGCACTATGCGAGTAAGTGTCATAGATCTGTATAGTACCATTTGCAGAGTTGGTGTATGTGATCTTGAATGCAGACGCTTTGCTTTTAGGCTTGGTCCACGACACGGATACGGACGTTTCTGTAATGTTGTTGAACAAAATTTCTGTGGGTGGTTCAGGACCTGGGGAAGTGTGAAGAAAAAATAAGATGACTAGTTAAAACACAGGATAAAGACCTTAATCTTTATCAACTGGGAGATATTTAATTATATTTGAGGGCAGCACTTCAAAAACGTTACCCCTTGTTTAAGCATGCAAAGAAATCGAAATGACTTCAAATCTTTAATGGGTACAAGTGAAGTACTTTTATTTACATTATCTGGTTTATTCAGCTTAAATATTAATGCAGTGCTGTGTCAGACAAGATGTATTCATTACCTTGACCTTTAATGTGATAGGAAAAGTAAAAGTGAAAATATGTGTACCTGTGGATACAAAGAGTCGGTAAACTTTGGATCTTAAACCTGGCCCAGAGCTGACCACAGAGACGGAATACAGTGTCTGAGGTACGAGGTTCTTGAAATGATAGGAGCGAGCAGAGCCTGCAAGAACCTGGGAGACCTTCTTCAAACTCTTTCTATCAGCTTTTCCACTGTGGACTTTGTCCGAGGTCCTGTTTGAACTCTGTAACTCAGCCTCAGTTCCAGCAGTAGTCTCTTCATCATCAGCTTCCTCTGCATCATCTTCACCCTTACTTCCTGATAGAACTTCTTTTACTGTCACCGTGAATGTCTTGAACAGTCCTTGAGGGGCTTCCCATATAATAACAAACCCGGTCGAAGTTACGTTGTGAGCCTCCACTGGTCCAAAGCTGGTTAATTTTGGGGTTCTAGTGATGTGAGTTTTACTCTGAGAGGTTGTTGATGTTTTCTCATTGTCCACTTTCTTCATGGTTTCTCTCAAATCTGTTGTCACATTGCTGTGGAGTTGCTTCTTATCTGTTTCAGCAGATATTGTTACATTCACACTGCTTGACACCTTTTTTGTTCGAGCTGCTCCTTCTTTGAGAACTGCAGGCTCGCTGCCGTGCAGAACCGTTTTGCCTTTGGAAGAAGACGTTTTATTTCCATGACTCTCTGCTTTTTCCTTTATGGATGCTGTTCCTTTAGCTGTTGCATCACTCTGCTTTTGGTCTTTTTGTTCAGATGTTGTCATGGCATTTAGATGGACGTTTAACGTTTTCTTTCCTGTTGGTTCTTCTTTGAGAGGTGTGACTTTGCCCTGATGTGTCTTTTTACCTTTCTCAACAGAAGCAGTTACATTTACAAGCTTTTCTATCTTTTTGCTTCCAGATGTTCCTTTGGGAAATGTTGTTTCATTACCTGGTAATGTCATCTTGTCCTTCTCGCTGAAAGCTGTTATATTGCGACTGAGTTCAACCTTCTTTTTCCCAGATGTTCCTTCTTTAAGAAGTGTGGCTGTGCTGTAAGGCAACTTCGTGATCTTTTCAGGAGAAGCAATTCTATTCACGTTCCTTTCAACTGTTTTCTTTCCTGAAGTCACACCTTTGACAGTCGTTGCCTCATAGCTGGGCTGTAACGTCTTGTCTCTCTCGCTGGAAGTTGTTGCATTGAGATGGCTGTTGACTTTTCTTTTCCCAGACACTCCTTCTTTATGAAGTGTGACAATACCCTGTTGTGGCTTTGTTTCTTCTTGAGAGGATGTAGTTATATTTACTTGTTTGTCCTTCTTTATTCCAACGTCTTTATTAGTCTTTGTTTCATTTCCATGCAGTAGCTTCCTATCTTTGCTATAAGAAGTTGTAAAGTTTGCACGACTCTCTACCTTCTTCTTCTCGGCTGTTCCACCTCTAGGTACTGTTGTCACATTACTGTGGTGGTGAAGCTTCTTGTCTTTTTCAAAAGGAGCTGTGATATTTAGGTGACTGTCTACTTTCTTCTTTCTGGTTGGTCCATCCTTAATCAGTGTGATGTTACCCTGGAAATGTTGTTGCTTGTCTTTTTCACTGAAAGTTTCATTGAAAGAAATCTTTTGCTTTCCGGATGCTGCTCCTCCTTTAACAGCTATCGTACTATTACCTTTGAGCTTTTTCTTGTCATTTTCTGCAAAGGTCACATTTATATGAGATATTTTTACCTTTCCAGGACTGGTTTGAACAGTCACATTTGATGACGCTTTGGCGCCCTTTGCCAAACTGAACAGAACTTTTGAAGTGCCATTATACTTCTTACCGGTGCTTTGATTTGCATTCTGGATCAAAGATTCTTGTTTCACACTCAGTTTCTCCACGGATTCATGCTTTGAACTTACTTTCAACTTGATATCACTTTGTTTCTCTGATCCTCTTGTTAGAAGTGCTGTCTTGCCTCTGGATGCCTGTTCCTGGTGCCTTGACCCTTCGTGCTTCAGCAGAACTGGACTCAATGGCACCTCCTTCCTGTCCTTCGTATCGTTGTACTGGTCTTTAACGATGCTGCTTTTAACAGGTGGTTTGTGTGTAATGGCCTTTGCTGCTGTCTTGTCTTTGTTGTCTTTCTTTTGCTCTTTCTCATCCACTTTCTTTACAAATATTGTTTGTTTCGCCTTGGACTTTCCCCCAGGTGGCACGTCTTGCTTTGCAGTGCTGCTCTCGGAGGAGACCATCACAGGCAGAGTTCCAACAGTCACCTTCATTTTCCTTTCAGCACCTGTTTAAAAAACAGGACAATATATTACGCGTAAGAAATATATCATGTTCTAAATGCTGCAGTCCTACTTTACCCATCTTGTACCTCACCTTTGCTGCAGTCTGGGCCTGTGAAACCAGTGTGACACAGACATTTCCCATTTACACACTTTCCTTTCTTGCTGCAGTTGGAGGGACATGATATGCCGCTGCAGTCTGGACCACTGAATCCATGGTGGCACACACACTTTCCCCCTTCACACTTGCCCTGGTTGCTACAGTTATTTGGACAGTGTCCTTCTGAGCATAGAGTACCTACGGATATGGGGAGACATTTTATGATTTGAATGCAGCAGGACTGCAGTATTAGGTGGTTGCCTGCCAGTCTTTATCAGTCTTAAGAACTGGTAGAAAATACCTTAAAATAAACACCTACTTACATTTCTTCTTCAGAGTGGACACTTCCTTCTCGAGGAATTCCACTCGGCCCTTCAGTTCGACCATCTCTGTCTCGCAGGCTCCCGTGCACCTACCCGATAACACACTGATGCGGTGTGTCATCAACAGAGGAGGGCCTGGATTCACACTCAGCTCAATCTCCTGCACTCTGCTTGCGTTGACCGCATCTTTCTCAGGCTCCTTATGGATGCAGCCTTCATTGATGATGACTGTGATGGGGGAACCTGAAGCAGGGTTGTCTTTGGAGGCCTTTGGAATGGTAGTAGTAACAGCAGACTTAGCGCCAGACGACAGTGTTTGGCTGTCATTGCTGATTGCAGAGGCAGCAGGAGGGTTCTGATGTTTTGGTTTGGCATTCAGTACTGAGGGCACTGGCTTTGGCACACTGAGGTTGATAGCATGAGGAGCTGGCTTAGTGGAATTTTTCCTCTCACTAATTGAGGCTTGAAGAGAAGGAAGAGGGGTCAGAAGGAAGAGGAAGGCCAGATAGATAAGCATTGTGAGCTGATTTCAGAAGAGCAGTAACTGATTTCAGCAGACACAGGAGAAGAGTTACTCAAATGTTGAAGATTGAGGCAGAATCAAAGACTAATTTGTCTGTTACTGTTTGTAGACAGTGGTGGCAGAACATGGATTTTCTGAAAAAAAGAAAAATACAGAAGTGGGTGACCTTTCTCAACACACATAACATCGACCACAGCACTTAATCTATTGACATGCATGTGCCCATCAAGTGGGGCTACCATTATGGCAGAACATTCAATCGCTTCAGCCTTACAAATGTCCTTTCTTTTAGAAAGCACAGAGCAACCTAAGAAATGACTCCATCATACCAACATTAAAATGAGTCCAGGAGAAAAGAAGTCTCTTTATCGGCAGAGGTACTGTACTAACAAAGCAGTACTGTGCACTGAGGTTGAGAAGAACTGTGATGCCTTTGACTCAGCTCTTACATAACCCTTGCTTAGGGTAACTACTTGCTGCCAAATCAATTTTAGTTTAAAATACATTACTCCAATTCAATAATTCAAATAAAAAATAGAGAGAGAGAGAGAGAGAGAGAAAGAGAGAGAGAGAGAAAGAGAGAGAGAGAGAGAGAGGAATTTACCATTGGCAAGCTACAAAGTCTATGTGGATAATCAGTGCCAAACTCTCCAGGCTGCATGCTTACACTTATATCCACTGAAGGAGGCAGTAGGCGCATTATTATTATTATTATTATTATTATTATTATTATTATTATTATTATTATTATTATGCATTATGATATTTTTGGTCAGTGAGGTTATATTCAATAAATGAACTAAAATGTTCCAAAATTCAATTAAAATTCTCACATCCACCCCAACAATTTTTTGGAATTCATTAAAAAATAGAAATTGCATTATATATAAACAATGCTGTTTGTCAGTCCTGAGTGTATTACAACAAACACTATGAAAGCTGTAAAGCATATAATGAACAAAATTGTCCATGTTAAAATGGAGACTTACTTGGAGTTGGTCTTGGCCCTGTGTTCTTCTGCACTGTGGTCTGGTTCCCTGCGTGGACTGTGGACTGAGAGAGAGATCTGGGGCGCAGGCAGAGGGGAAGCCGTGCGCCGCTGCAGAGGAGGAGGGCAAGAACGTCTACTTGGGCTTAAATGTGGGTCCCAGGCTCCCCGCCTCTCTCTTGATTTACAGTAAGTGTGTTACTCTTTGGTTTACAGTCCAGAGGCTGTAACATTGGTTAGAGGGTTTGTGGTCACACAGGTGTAGCGCGTTACTCGTTCCTGTCGAACAACTTTAAGGTTTCGTTTTAGCCAAAGTCAGGCAGATGTGTTTTAACACTCTTATTTGTGGTTTAGGTGTCATGAGACAATTCTTTAAATTATTTAACTTATTTAACATTTATTTAAATTATGTGATTTATTTAACCCTTCTGTGCTGTGTATTTTTTGAGTTTGTGAAAAAACGAAAGTGGGTTTTAGATATGTGTGTGGAGTGGGTTTTAGATATGTCTATGGAATTCATTCTGCCTTAGGATTTATAGGCTAAATCACAAACCAAGGGGTGAGCAGGTCTGAGTGGACTTTCATATTTTTCACTCTTGTTAAGTGGGGAGTCACGGGTTTGATCACATAACCACCTCCCCTCACCTCTTCTAAACACACATCCACACAACACACACACAGACTTAGACATCCATGCAAATACATGCACATGCATACACAAGCAATACACAGATTATTATTATTATTGTTATTATTATTATCCAGCATTTTAGAATCCAGAATGTCAGCATGTTTTTTAACCTCTTAAGTAGTTGAAGCAATATCAAACCATCTCATGCCAACGTCTGTCTGTCTGGGCTACCATGTCAGACATGTCCAGTACTTTTCCCCTGAATATCATACGGTTAGACTCTGCACATTCTCCCCCCTTGGACATAAAGAGGGTTTGTCACTGGCTTCCTGCTCTCTGATGGGTGGTCTGATCTCTGTGGCACTCCCACCTGGACCTGCTTCGCTGGGTGAAGCATGAGCACCCACTTCTCTCCCTGGGACCACCCTCATGTGTCTGACCTGACCTTGGCCTTCTGTAGCTGGGCCCATGCCAGCTGGGCACATGCCAGACCTTCAGCAGCCGCGGCTGGGCGCTCATTTAATCAAACAGCTACGTGTGCACATCTATCGCTCCCTGCATTTTTAGATCAACAAGAATGAAGAAAAAATCTGAATTTGAGTCTGAATACTAAAGAGACTGTGTGAACACTGGGTCTATGTTACATGTAGAGTATTGGTAAAACCTTGTAATAAGAAGAAGTTGCATGACATAAACAGATGATATTGAGTCGTTAATTCTAAAAAAATATAGAACCATGATAGAAACCCCTACTGGTTTAATTGTTTAATCAAGAGTCCCTCTGTTGCACGAAGAATCAAATTCCATTTTGTTTATTCAGGTTTAATAGTTTTTATTTGTTTTACTAGCACCATATATACAAGGGTTGGACAATGAAACTGAAACATCTGGTTTTAGACCACAATCATTTATTAGTATGGTGTAGGACCTCCTTTTTCGGCCAATACAGCGTCAATTCGTCTTGGGAATGACATATACAAGTC
>JAOXYF010000008.1:4079799-4102656 GCA_028565775.1 Sternarchorhynchus goeldii
TTAAAGTCAAAAGAACCAAAAGCAAAAAAGATAAAGTTTTTCTGAATTATTTCTCATTCTGTGTATTAAGATAGAAAAAAAAGATATAGTAAGCACATCTAGAAGTCTTTAGCAGAGACTGTCCTGAGGTGTTCTGAAGAATCTTTGGGTATATTAAGAGTCTTTAAGAGACTTGAAGAGAGTCAGTTTCCTACTGTCGCTCAAGTGTAAGGGGAGATCAGAAGTTGTTTTCTGGGGTTTTTTAATACTGTACAGAAATGTCCTGTGTTTTCTGGTTGTATTCTAATAAAAAGAGAAGTATATTATATGATTATTGTACCATTGTTAAATCAATAAAACAAACCTAATAAACTTAAGACTTTTCCACAGTACTATATATATATATATATATATATATATATATATATATATAAATGTATGTATCCAAACATTCATATTTGTTCAGCTTCAGTCTTTATTGGCCCAAACCTAACGAGAAGTTTAATGACGTTGGCACACACAAGGCTGCCATTGACGCGGCCCTGACAGAACTGACAGCCACTGCTTACACTGCGGCAGCCTTCAGAGGCTAAAATAATATCAGCGCATAAAGCTTGGGTTTGTTCCCGCTCCCCTCTCCTCTTGGTCTTCTCTCTCCAACCCTCACTACTCCACCCACTACCTCGTTCTCCCTGCTCATCTACGTCGCCTCTCACAGGGTTCCCTACGATGTCTGGCTCCATTCTGAAGCGAGATGCTCTTCACCAACACCATTTTCTCCCCATGAAGGCACAAGGTCCTTTCAGCTCTGTGTGAGAATACTCTGCGTGTTTGAAGGCCTCCGGCCCACTCCCCACCCCCTACAGATGTTTCTGAACCTACACAGAGGATGCTCTCATGGTTCATGTTCTCAGAAGGAAGAGGGCGGGAGACTTCAACAAAATAAACACAAGCCTAGGCCAGGAAACTGAATCGCCCCACTCTAATGGACGGTGGCTCAATCACTGGACGAGCATAAAACGGAAGAGCAGGCAGCGCTGGAAGGCAGATACGTGTGTGGATGTACTCATGTAAGCACAAGGCTAGAGTGTGAGTACCTGCGTGTGGCCAGGAGATCATGACTAGGAAATCATGTATCCAAATCTCATTGCAAACAAAAAAAAATTGGTTGAAATATCAGTAAACAGGAGGAAACAAACAATTATTTAGATGTGGGAGACTTTATTTTCATGTTTTATTCCAAAAAGTTGTTTGCATTGCATAAGTAAATTATTTGACAAAATAAAAGTATAACAAATCAGTATTCTTGTGCTAAATGAACAGGTATTTGTAATGGAAAATTCCACTTATTGTATCATAAGCTGTGATCTGCTGTCAATGTACAACTTACTGGGAGCAGCCAATAGTTTGGTAGTCCCTTAGAAAATCTTTCAATTCTTTGCAGAATTTCCTGTTAATCGATGCTTTGCATGTTGTAATATCATGTTTCTGCTCAACCCATGTATTTGCATCTAAAAGGTACTGCATTCTAAGAAAGAGTGGGAGAACAAGAGAAATTAACATAAAATAACATTATTATAATGTTAACTAATTGTATCTTTAACTATCTTGGAACATTATATTGTGTTTTAAGAAATGATAAGTTAAATCATCAACTAGCGTAATGAACAATTTATCTTAAGTAAAAGCTAACAGGCCTTTCAAAACACATACCCTTTACAATCCTTTCTCTAAAAACAAACAAACTGTAAAACAAAAACTTGTACTTGTCTTGTACTCACAAAAACATTTCACAATGATCCCATCTAGTACACATCATTTGTCAAACACAGAATCAGACTCTCGTGTCTGATAAAACTTACTGTCCTCTGGAGTCCGTGGTGGAGCCGTCGTTGCCCATGATGAGGTAGGTCTTCCCAGGCTCCAGGTGACCCTTGCAATGTTTTCTCTTGGCAAACACGCGGATATCGCCCACATCCACCATGGTGTCACCATCTATGGATCAGAACGGGTCAGCAATGTGCAAAAGTCTTGGGTCACCGTTAGATTGGTTGTTTTAGCAATGGTACAATAACAATTTATAAGTATTTATCAGTCTCATGATTAGAATACAGCTAGAAAACAAGAAATGTGTAAAAAAAACTCTATACACTACAGTGGTAACGTTGGTGTTACGTCCCCTTACAGTTGAGTAATAGCATGGCCCTGGTTCTAAACGCTAACCTTAATGAACATCATTGCTAACACCTGTACTTATCAAACTATTTCAGGTCAAAAAGACTGCTATTACACCAGGTCTGTGCCAGGTATGTTTGAGCATCGCATACACAGAAGACATTTTGTTCTGAATTTTTTTTTAAGTGCACGTGTACACATTTCCTGTACAGACTGAGAAATAATTATATATGGTCCCTTCACCACTGCTAAAACAACAAATCTAAGGGTGGCAGTAAGATATTTGCCCAGCACTGTATATCCTCTTACCAACACAGATGTGATCAAAAACACACCACTTTTGTCTCTTTATAAGAAAGGTAACAAATACTCACTGTATTTGAGAACCTCAGTCACATTGGTGGAGTAGAGCTGAAAGCTACTCGCTTCATCTACTGAGAGAACTTCCACCACGAAGCCTGCAGTACAACCCGATTAAAATAGGGGAAACATAGACCAGAACTTGAACAGAACTCTGCGTACAGAGCTATATCTCCAAGGACTGACATTGTGTCAGTTATGTTAACATTGTTAAAGACGACCAATAACAGATAAATGATATAAAATGGTTATACTGCCATAATGTCGAACTTAGAGTTAGACTCTTAGCAGAATGTGCCTCTCCAATAATAAGACCTACCAATTTACTGTACTGGTTGCTTTAAAAAAAATACAAACCATAATTTACTACAGGATAGTAACAAGCAAACTTGAAACGATCGGCCTTTTTGATCAGTGAATCGAACGATTTCTTCTCTTTGAAACAGGGCCCTGTAAACACAGATGAAGCGGGTGACAATTCAGAACGTAGACGAGACAGGTGGTGGAGACAGGAGTCTGCTGAAGTCTAAAGATAAACCCTATAGATAAATATAGGTTTGGATGAAGCTTGGGGCTCTTACGTTCAGCACACTGACACACATCTTCAGAGCAGAGTACTGATACCATCTTGCTCCTGCTGGGGGCAGCGTAGAACACAGAGCATCTTCTGTCTATAAGACAAAACAAGAACGAAGCTCATGTTTGAGCATTGAACACACATGCGACAAATAACAGCACTGGGTGAGACTCGCCACCCCAAAAATTCTTGTTCTTAAGTTTACTGCATGACTGGAAAATCAAATGACTAAATTCGATCTATCATTAAACATACAACGTTCTGTGTGACATATTCCTGTGAAAAAATCGGAACAGTGCAAAAAAGAAGAAAAGATTATATTCTTAAAGATTATATTCTTAAAGATTATATTCTTACCTGGTTCATAATAGTCATAGAAGGTTGCAGGAGCTGGCTGCACTAACCCTATTGGTACAGTCTGAATGGCTTCAAATGTAATACATTCTTTACCTCCAAATATCTGAAAAGAGATGCCATCATTTTAATGAGCCTGTGCATGCATGCGTGTGTGTGTGTGTGTGTGTGTGTGTGTGTGTGTGTCCATCTGTCTGTCTGTCTGCCTGCTGACCTGCTTGTCTCACCTCATTGAAATATAACAGGACTCGTCCTTGGGAGATCTCATAGTGAGAGATGTACTTGTCAGACAGGTCCTTTAGCTATTAAAACCAGGAAGTGATGTCATAATATGAACCACATGACCAACACTAAACTGCTGAAAAACTGATATTTAATGGCAGACAGTCATGTTGGAAATACTTAAGTGATAACAAACGATTACAGAAATTATACATGGAAAACTGAATCCTACTTGACATATTTGGTGCGCATTACAGGAGCTGCCACTGACCTTATCCAGATCCTCCGTCCTGGGCTCAAAGCCACTGAGCAGAGTGATATCTGCAATAGCCATGCCTGAGATGTTCTTCTCTAGAGAGTGACTACATTTAAGAAGACATGGCGACACTGTAAACCCAAAGCTAACAGGTCATCCTGGGAAGCAGAGTATGGAACTGTCCTGACCTGACACAGACTTCGTACACCACCGTGTTCCCGGAGCTCCGCTCTGTGTCCCGCCTGCGTCTGCTGCGCGCGTCAAACCACTCGATAGCTGAGCGCGGGACGCTCTCCTCTTCCACCTGCTCGTTACCCTCGTCCTCATAATCATAGTAGTTATAGTTCGCCATTACGCTGTCTGGATGAGACCCCACCCGTTTGTTGAGGTAGTACAAAACATAGAGGCTATTTGCAGGTATCGTTTTAACAGATAATGTGAAAATTATATATGATGTAATTATCGGGATTTTTTTCTTGTTGTATCCTTACCAGTGTAATCAACTTTGCCCTTCACTCTCACATCGATTGACATGTGGTCACAGGTGCTATAAGGGTCCAGGGCATAGTACGCTTTAACCACCTGTTCAACCACAACCACAGAAATCAGGACAGTGACCTGTTCAAATGTGATACTTGTCAGACTGATAAAGTGAAGGTGTGTGTTAACGCCTTGGTTTACCTTTAATTTCGCTTCCCCTCTCCCTGACAGTTTTGCAGTGATGTCACCTCCCAGCAGTCTCTGGAAAAAAAAGTGACTGAGTGAAACAAACAAACCAGCTAACCAAAAAATGTTTTGTTTCCAGTACTTCTGAATAAAACTGCACCATATGTATTAAACTACTCAGATTACAAGTATGTCAAACAGTATCATTTTACATCTAAAAACATAAAGAAGTTTTTACTGGAGAATCCAGAATAACCTAGTAATTTACTCCAAAACTATCTTAATTTACGTCTCAAATTAACGACTGAAAAGGACCTACCTAAACAGTCTTCAGACCGAATACTACAACTAAATAACGGAACATTTAACAATGATCCATGATCACGGAATACAGGGGATAATCTTGCCTACAGTGACCTCTAGAGGCCGTATAAAAGTTTCTCCATCAGCCTAACTTCAGCTTTCACCTTACCTTTAGTTTCACAATGTACTTTTCATAGAGAGATTCCACATTAGTTATAAATGATTCCACATTAAGATCAGAAGGTGTTAACCACTGGTGCAGAGAAAAACTGAATCTACCTTTAACTCCACCTCTACCTTCTCTCCTTTTTTGTCCAAGACAACCCTTTCCATTACATTCCTCAATGGACTGGTGAACTGCGCACTGAGACGACTGAAGGTAGATATGGGTTTATGTGCTGTATAGGATGAGAGAGCCTCCAAGGCGATGATTGTATCCTAGAACAAAATAAATGAATAAGTATGAGAGTCGCTAAAGTCTGAAGAGTCAAGCACAGGTTCTGTGTGTAGATTTCACAGTTTCATGCAGTAGAGCAGGTTTATTGAATCACACCCACTGACTAAGGCTGCATGTATGTCAACACTGAGATGAAACAGTATAGTGATATTAATGCATTATTCTCCATAAACTACATGTCCACATCTTGTGCTGCAGAGTTCATCCCCTCATAACCCAAATTCATAACCAACCCAGGGGCTCAACACATACACATCTATATGTTAAAACAGCACTTACTCTCACTTAGCTACCTAAATGCCTAATGAGATCAGACTGGAATCTGAATCTTTAAATGAAAACACTTAAGAGTCTGTTTGAAGATCTTGATTTGTTTCAGGAGGTACATACCAGGACACAACATCTGCATTTTTTTTTAATAATGAAAGTGCCTGAAACACCAAATTTGAATGCTGGATTATGACAAAACCTGGAATCTGTCCCCTGAATGTGCTCTGGACTATGAAGTGACTATGACACTGTTTCTCTTTGTTCATTCCAACAACAGGTTCCTTGACTCAGGCGGCGACCTGGCCGGCTCACCTGAGTGGATTTGAACCCTCCTTCGTAGTTCTCCTGTGAGGACAGAAAGCAGGCGGCGGCTCTGGCCTCCTGCAGGTCCCCCTGTGCGAGAGCCGCGAGGAGAACGTACGCCGTGGTCTCTACAGTCAGGGCCACGGCCGGAGGGACCAGGTGTTTCACCTTCTCGTTTACCACACGGCTGTCCTCCCTGGCCCGCCACACCTTACACTCACCCTCTCAACCATTAAAAAGGTGGAGGAGAGCAGTTAGTCATTTCTAAAGTGCTATCTGTGACTGCTTAAGGACAAGGACAGGTGGTTGTGTTTGTTTTCATACATTCATACATACATACTTGGTGCTGACAAGGCATATATGTGTGTGTGTGTGTGAGTGTGTGAGTGTGAGTGTGTGTGTGTGTGTGTGTGTGTGTGTGTGTGTGTGTGTACATACATTTGTGTTTGTATGTATGTAAGTATATGCAGCTGTATGCTTGGTTGCATGTTTGTACTGAATGTTTTGGTAATGTTTAATTTGTACTGAATGTTTTGGTAATGTTTAATTCATTACCGTGTACTGCCAGACTTTTAAGCTTCATCCACGCTGACAACGCCAGCTCACGGTTTTTAAGGCATGAGGATAGGCAGTAGGTTGTGATAGCCAGAGCATAAGGCCTCTCTAGATCTCCAACACGTAAAAGGAGATAATTGGTGGCCCGAGAGATGCTACTCTCCTAAACATTAAGAACAAAAATGATTTTTGAATATCGTTACTTAAGAATGAATTATGCATTAGTTGTGTCTGTCTTAGGGAAAACACTCTGGAAACGAATGGCAGTAGTATTGCATCTACCATGCCAGCAAGGTTACAGGAAATTCAATATTACAGTTAGTCAAACAAGCATCCAGGAGGAATGCAGTGCTGTATTTGAGCTGCATTCATTGAAGTTTTTTTTACCACAGGCCCGGTTTCCTGGCCCAGGAACGGGAGGGAGTGGTTCAGGGCAATGGTAATAAAGGCAGTGAGGGAGACATCTTGCTCTATTCCACCAATTCCACCCTAAAACAGCGCAAAAACACGATAAGGTTCATGTCACGTGGGGCTACAGCTTCAGTCTAGTATGACATGTGTTAAAGACTTACATTAGAAGAATGAAGAATGATAGTTTGTGTGTTTTTTTGAGGCAGCTGTTCTTGAACGTGAACAGAATATGGTGTTGTAGAGGCAGAAAGCACCCTGACCTGCATCTCTCTGTGAATGACTGGATCGGGGTCGTTAAAAGATCCATCTTCACGTTGTTGCTTGATAAGATACGTCACTGCGTCCTGGATGTCTACTTGGGAGATGATCTTCTGGCTTGTAGTAGTTACCAAGTCAGACACAAGGGACAGCACCTTCACCACGAGCGCAGTCAGCCTGAAGGAGCAGGAAGGAGCATCACACTATGCTCTCCTTTTCTAAGAGCGTGAACAGAGGTGTGTGTGGTCCTGTGCAGTTCTGAAGAACTAAAGTTTGTTTTAAAGGTCAGTACTAGTATGTTGGAAACTGGTCAGGGAAGGACAAGATAATTACCAGTTACTGGTGGGACGTTCTAGCCAGGCTCCATACGACCCATTGGGTTTTTTGAATGTCAGTATTCGTTCATAGCCTAAAGTTGGAAAAGAAAAACCCCTGAAGATGAAGGCATCTTAACATGGGTCCAACGTGGAGCTCAGTGAAACTGGAACTGTGGTAACAGCACAAAACCGCATGCCTGTGACCAGCTGGCCTGTCCATCAAGTGAATCTGTCGTCTGATACCGAGGAAAAAAAAGGTCTCTACACTCACTTTCTAGATGCCTCATCTTAGAAAATGGAGATTACACATATTTCCAACGTCTCCTAGCCAGCAGACGATGGTCTAGTCTGTTTGGGTGATCATTTTAAGATGGATATTAAATACATCCACCCAGTATTGTTACTTAAGGATAAGCTGAAGAACAGTGGGCTCTTTGCATTTGTATCTTCACTTATGGGAGGCATCATATTATTTTCTGTTTTCTATGATGTTTTTATGTAATTTTGCCTTAATGGAGTAATGGAACCTGTGCCAGATTCTGGACTGTATGAAACAGAGTTGGGCATTAAGAGTATCTGAACAGAAGACATCAGATCTGTCAGGTATCATCAGGTATCTGCTCATTTCATGCATTTTCCCATGTCACCTTCTCTATGGGTTTCAATCCCTGTGGGTTTCTGACTCTTAACATTTCTTATTGAGCAGGACATAATAATTGCATGGATTAAGGCAGACAGTCCTCCAACTCAGCCTCCATCCAGCCAGACAGTAACGTGATGTCATCCAGCCAGACAGTAACGTGTACTGAACCTTTGCACACTGTCTGATAGGGAGAAAGGCTCCCACAAACCTCTGGTTTCTTGCAAAGGTGATATTCATTTCTTCTATGAGATTTATAATCCCCCCCCCAAAAAAGGCAAAATAACTAAAATCCACCTTTAACAAAATTATTTAGTAAAGTATTTGCAGAAATTTTTCAAATATGTAGAGAGATTTTTATAAATGCACAGAGATATTTTTCTGCTTTTTACCCTCTCCAGAACATCCAGACAGAAGTGCCTACCCTTCTCTATCCTGTCCAGGGCTGTGTCTCTGCTCCCAGCTGGCAGCTCCAGCCAGCGGTTGCTGCCGTCCAGATAGCGGATGGAGAGTGCTGTGGGAGACATGCGGATCATGGTCTGCTCTGCGCAGCCAATGGGAGCTCTGATAAGCCTCTCCACCGAAGATGGCGAGAGCAAGGGCAGAGCTGCTGAGGTGCCGAACACTTCGTCTGGTTCACGTGAAGAAAAGAAACGTCAGTCAGCTTATTGACGTGAGTCGCCCCTTTTGGCTGCGTGAACAAACAGGTGGTATAAACCATCCGCACCTTCGATTTTGACAAATATATTGGTAGCTGTTTCAGGAACTGTGTTATTTGGAAACAGTCCGTCGATACGAATCAACTTGTCGCTTCTGCCTGTTCACACATAATTTAAGATACAGTTTATGATTATTTTATGCATATGTACATGTACCACACAACATTAAACAATAATATAACGGAATTGAACAAACACAAAACAGCAGCGTGACTCACCATCCAAATTGATCATGTAGCTTTTCTCCTCTTGCATCTGCACTCCTTCAGTCTGCAAAACCCCAAACCAAAACACATGACTTCCATCCCATCACTACATCAGTGTAAACCAGCTCCACTCCACTCCACTTACCGTGACCAGCAGTGTCTTCTGGATGGCATCCATACCCATCTCAAATTCTCTGTCGTACAGCTTTACAGTGATAGGGATTTCACCCTCAATAAGAGGAACTGCAGTATAGGTCACTGTTTCTGAGGACTTGGGGCCCACGGTCACGTTGATGTAGGAGGCAGTGGATGCAGCCCCAGGTGAACACAGACCATCTACTTGTTTCATATGAACAGCAAGCTGTACGTGAGAAAACACATCCGAACTCAGAGTGAGTGGTTTCTCTTACAGCCCACATCACTGTTGTTTTCAAGTACAGACTTGAATCCTTCAAACAATTGAATCCATTTGTAATAGTGCAAATTGTGCCCTAGTATAACTTTTAACTAACCTCTCTCTCTCTTTTGCCGTAATTGTAGATAACCACAACCAGGCCCAGTTGTTCATTGCGTTTGACAGAGTATGGAAGTCTCAAGGAAACAAACAGCTCCTTAAACACACGTATGTCAACAGGCTTGGCCACACAGAAACCTGGAAGCAGTTAGAATGTATAACTTTAATGTTTAATATCTCCAAGTAAAATCCATGAGTTTTGTATATAGTAAATGTACCAGAAGTACTCGCCCAGAGCCTGGTAATCACTGTAGGTTCAGAGGGCACAGTCTTACCATGGGAGGAAGATAAACTAGCAGCCTGGATTTCCCAGGTAGTGATGGAGTCAGGAACATGGATGCTGTGCCTGAAACATGCACCGAAACACAGATTCAACCAGGCTAATGTGCAACCCCTTGGTAAATGGTTTAGTAACTAACAATGGTGAATGCAGTCTTAGTGCTAGTGAACTAGCAGTAGACCGATGTGGGAGCTGAATGAGAGCAGCTGTAAAGTGACTCTCCACTTACACAGTTTTGCCATTCACTTTGAAGTCATTAAAGTGAAAGCTGGGTGGAAAACTACGGCGAATGTATTGCACCTCGTTTTCAAAGAAGTCTTCGATATCGGCACCGCTAGCACCTGTGGGGCAAAACCAACCACAGATGGAATGGATGGCTGGTCTGGACAATCGCCATGGAGCACTAGCCAGACCACGGCCTTCTCCCTAACACTCACTTCTGCCGTGGCCACTGCGTAGCTCCTCCTGTCTCTTCTTTAGCCTCAGATGGGCGGCAAATTGACAGCATTTCATGAAGGCTTCCACGCAGGCCTCGCTTTCCGTGCGGATGATCCGTTTCTTGCGATCCTCGCAAGTCAGCTGCATGGGGATGAGGGTCATTCCGTGTCGGCAGCACTTTCGCAGTGTCGTGTTTTTATACGAAGACTCTTTAGGACGCAAAAGAACAAACACACAGGTAACACGACTGACACAGCCAGCTTGGGTAAAAGAGGCTGGACCTTCCTTAACCCATGGAAACGGACAGATAAACATTCTAAAAATGCTAATAACTAAAAAAACAACAACCATAAACCCCCCAAAACAATACAAACAATAGAGATGTAAATCTTACTGTTTATCTGTAATGGAATTACAGAGTTAGAATATATTATTAGAGTTGGAATGGGTTTTTCTTCAAAGATAATCGTGTACTCATTGGAAAGGAGAAAGTTTTACTGTAATTCCACACGTTCCCCCACCTTTTTCAATCATCTGCTTCTGGAGATCTATAGAACGTCTCTGCCGCCTGAAACCTGCTTCACAATCAAACCCTACAGAGCAAAAAAGCAAAAACAACAAGCCTTTCTCAAACCACTATTCTAATACCAAGTTCATGCTTTGAACTGAGCTCTGTTCCTTTGTATACCAATCCTCATCTGGGACTTGACTGTCTGAGAGTGAGAAATGAATGCCAGTCCAGCATCATTAAACACGGCAGCGCTGTTCATTCCTCCTCCATACGAACATCCCAGGTCATACGACTGCATAGAGGAGAACACCTGAGGGGGAGGAACATAGAGGAGAACACCTGAGTGGGAGGAACAAAGATGTGTAGCCCTGAACACTACAGCTGAATGGGAGTAAGACATTTAGCTTTTGTCAAGATGTAGGTTTATAAATCTGTAAAGCCAATAGAAACTAAATTCTTAAAAAGATCCTTTTCATGATTAACCCATTCCCACTGTTATAGCAATCAAATAATCCATCATTTAATGTAAGTTAATGTGAATTAGATTAAGAACTGCTGCTTACTCTGTAAATAAACCTATTAAGAAAATACAACATGTTGACTGAATGCTACCAGTTTAAAATCTTTATAAAAATTATGTGTTTTTCTACTTTAACTGCTTTTGGGCTATAATTAGTTTTTATGGTAGCATTTCATTAAAATTTTAAATTTCATTAAACGTTACACATAATCATAAGACAATGAATGTAACCACTTATGTGAGAACACATAATAAGTAAAACATTAAATTATATGGACATGCATATATCCTTCAAATTATATGTCACTTCAGATCTGTCTGCTCAGAAATAGATCAGTAAGTCTCAGTGTGCTTCATTCCTGCACCTGTTTTAGGGTGAGTTTGTTTGGGGCATTTAAGGCATAAATGGCTTTGTCCACTGCTACTAAAGCCACTCTTGCATCTCGTTGCTCTCCCACATCGATGTTAAGATCAATAATATTTCCTGGACTGTAAAAATTTCTTGGTTCCTTTTCTGTTACTTCAATCTAGAAAAAAACAATTTGCTTAAAAGTCAAAAATGAAAAAAATTGTCAAAGAATTAAAATATTTGCTAAAGATATAAATAACTAGTAAATAACATTCATGTTTAATATTGTCGTGACGAGTACATCTGGTACATCTAAAGCACTGCTTAAATTAGTTTTCAGATTAGCATTGCAATCTTAAATACAGCCATAACCAACTTTAAGGACTGTAACCATAAAAATCTATAATACAGTTGACAAAGTTTGAGTTTAAGCAAAATTGTAGTTTACCTTTTCCTCACACACATCCTTCACATCTACCCAAACAGAGTCAGCTATAATTTCACCATTTGCATCATAATAATATCCAATAAGACGGAAGGATGGTGTCATGTCAGGGCTGACAGTGATACTTGTTTTGGTCAAATCTGTTACTACCACAGAGCTTGATTTTCTGAGCATTCCCTTGTTGAGAACCTGAGGAGAACACACACATTTGAGAACCTGAGGAGAACACACACATTTGAGAACCTGAGGAGAACACACACATTTGAGAACCTGAGAAGAACACACACATTTGAGAACCTGAGGAGAACACACACATTTGAGAACCTGAGGAGAACACACACATTTGATGTACACAGAAACCCCATATCCAAGTAAAATGTCACTGTTACAATGGTGGAAATTAAGCTACCAAAACCCCTCAATAACATGTGCACTGTGTATGTATGTGCACTGAAGAGACTCAGAGATAATGTTATGACACCCAGTAACCTCGCTAAACATGATGTTAACTTAAGATTGTTTAAATTATAAGGTAAAATAAATTAATCTTGCAGCAACAAATAAAGTTAAATAAACAAAACATCGTTTTTAGTATTAAAAACAAATGGTTTTTACTGAACCTAATAATTATTAGAAATCTTGACCAACATGGTTTCAAAACCCATGTTGCATTTCAGCATACAAACTGTAAAAGATTGGTCTGCATCAAATGTATTTTTTCAAAAGATTTATAATCATTTCTGAGCACTTTCCATGGCCTGCACCTTTCCACAGTCTTTGTACTACTGTTGGTGTTTAATTTATGTTAAATTTTGAGCCTTCTTCAGACTATAGATCTTTATTTGTGTTTTCACAGTGTGATACATTCTTACCATGTAGTAAATGCGCCCGTCTTCTGGTTTGCCACTGAGAGTATTGAAAGCAATGTTCAGAGTATCTCCAGGGGACATGACCTTGTTAGTCACACTTATATACAAGAAGCTGTTGCTTGACGGGGTGGTGACATGGGATGATTCCTTCGTTAACTTAAATCCATCAACGGTTACCTGCCGGAAGAGAAGATAGACCAAGGACAGCTACACTGTACAAATCTATCTGAAGTTTACAGAAAGTAAAAAATGAAGCAAAAGAGCACAGAAAAAGATTTTTATGAGCATAGAGAAGAGAAGAGTAATCCAAGGACAACCATACTGTACAAATCAGAAGTTCACCGTCAGTTAAAATGGATTAAAAGATATTCCAAATGGGACAGTAGAAATATGACACTAATAATATTCACAGTTAATAACAACCAGATGATCGGTGTGATGATCGTAGTCCTTAGAAATCGAGTGCGCTACTGGTCTGCAAACTTCAGCTCGAGTGCTGTACTGGTCTGCTAACTTCAGCTCGAGTGCAGTACTGGTCTGCTAACCTCAGCTCGAGTGCGGTACTGGTCTGCTAACCTCAGTATATATCCATGGTAGTGTCTTTTCAAGGTTGACAGTGAAAATTGCTACTCCCTCCTCATTTGTCTGTTGGGTTTTGGATTTCTCTGTGGAGGCTGGTACATTGATGTCCACTGGGACGTGAGCTGCTGGCACACCGTTGGGAGTACTCACTACTACCTAGTAAAAAAGATACATGGAGAAATCAACATCATTATTTTTACCTGTCTAGAGCAAACCCACTATAATAAAGTGTGGGGGGGGGGTGAGTCATGCAGAGGATTTACCACTACTTCAAAAGGCACATTAGGGATGTAGTGGGATCTTGTCCGGGACAGGTCTACTCTGTAACGCTGGGTTACAATGGGCAGTAATGTTTCTGACTCCTGTACCTCACCACCTGGAAAGCACACAGAGTCATTACAGAAACGTCACTGAGCTGCAACAATTAATTCATTATTTTGCATTTATGAGAGACTTTATATATATTTAAATCTACTTATATTAACAAGTTATACAATATTTACAAGCTGGACACATTGACATCTGCTGACTACTGGTCTGATGCTTTTGAATTTCATGAAAATGTTTATATTTATTTAGTTAATTTGTGTATGCAATAAATACCAGGCTATATTTTACTCTCAAGGGTATTAAAATTTTGGACCAAACTCAGAAATGGACAAGCTTGAAACAAGAACCTTCTGATTTCACTTAACAGTGTTGTTTGTACCCGATTTGTTAGGTGCCAACAATGTAACAAACCTGAAAATAATTATTTCAAACTGAAAATAATTATTTCATTCATTTTAATAATTATAATTATTAAAATGAATGAAATCAAACAATTCAAAAAAAGAGTTTCCAACATTTCCAGGACTAGGAGATATGCATGATGGAATAATAACAGCTTCAGAGATGAGATGTAAAGAAAATCCTCATGTTTACTTGTTGTGTTTACTTGTTGTGTTTACTTATTGTGTTTACTTGTTGTGTTTACTTGTTGTGTTTACTTATTGTGTTTACTTATTGTGTCAGTGACTGTTGCAGCAACATAGAACCAGGTTCCATCCAGGGTGAAGCTCTCCAGCTCCAGGGGCAGGAGTTTCTGCTTGAGGTCTGAGATTTGAATGGAGACCTCAGCTTCGCCATTTCTTATCTGAAATAAACAGATCAGGAGGGAATATTCCTTGCCACTAAAACATTATTTGACCTGATGTGACATAGAGTCTGTACTTACAGGTCCAGTTATCTCTAATCCTTTAATGAATCTGATGTCGTTTTTCTCTTTCAGCCCAAATCGGCAGTGGAATCCACCATTGATAGTCTTTCCATAGGAATATCTATTAAGTGATGATAATTCTTTAGTAAATATCTATTAAGTGATGATAATTCTTTAGTAAATATCTATTAAGTGATGATAATTCAGTTCTTTAGTAAAATTTGCATCTTATTTATTTGGGCACAAATTAAGTATTGTTTGTGCTTTTGTATTAAAAAGTTACTTAATTTGAAAGGTTGAGAACTTACGAAGCACCAATAGTGAATTTGAAGCTTTCTGTGCTGACAAGAAGATATCCAGCTTCAGGTTCAATGGACACACTGAAACTGGGAAGGACTGACAGAAAATGTGGGGTTTCAGTTGAGAACCTTGATTTCTTTTACATATATGTGAGAAGAAGAAAAAATCTTAAATAGTGTCTGCAGAAAAATAATCCAATTATTGTGGAAATGATTAATCTAAAATCATAAAATGTTAATAATGAATGATTCTCCAGCACAATTTCTGCATAATACATAAAGAAGTTTCTGGAATTTTTCTTTGAATAACTAAGTGAAGCAAGGGTAGTTTTATTATAACTATAGCAGCCAATTGCACCTAATACAGCTTGACTACACAAAGAAAACCACAGTAGTTCATACCACTAAATGAGATGGAAATTGTTGTGAAGTACCAACAGAAATGTAACCCCAAAGTGACGTATTTTTCTGAACATGAGACTATTATATGCAGTGTACTGCTATCATGCTAATGGAATAACAGATCAGCAGTTCCAAACTTAGAGCCAAGCTCCCAACACATTCAGATCCTTCCAGATACTACGGGTCGGGGACATTATTTTAGAGATTGATTTATAGTAGCTTGGAAATTTACATCACCACTATTAAATCCAAATGAGTTTGTTATAGCAATAAAGGCCATCATTATGAAAACAAGGCTAGTAACATTTTCTGTTCATGTGCATGTTGGTTTCATATTGGTGCTATTAGAGTTTATTTATGAAAAATTGTAATGCTAACAAAGCAGCTTAGTAAAGGTGCTTACCAAACTTTTGAACCTTGAATTCCAGGATAGTAGGGTTTTTGTCATCACCTTTGAAGTGAGCCTTAATCTTCCACACACCTGGTCTAAAGGGAAGTGACTTGTAACATGAATCTAGAATTTTTTTATCCAAACCTCTAGATTCAGACTGAGAACATAATCTATACATACTGGTTCTATGCAGAATGGGGAGATGAAATCAGAAGTAAATGGTTGTAAGAAAACATACTGTGAAACATCAGGAATATGAAAATCCCGTGAGAAAATGCCTTCTTTCACATTGTATGTGGTCTTCTTGAGGGTGTTTCCCTCTGCATTCTATTAAGAACAACACAGTCCAACAAACAAGAGGGAAGACACTTTGATCCATGTGTGATTTTTTGTTGCTGAGTATAATATAGATATTGATAATATAAATGATATACGTAATCTCCCATTATATCTCATTAGGTTGCAAGACATGGATAAAACGTGAGAGTGTTGTAAATAAAGCAGACACTTACTATAACATACACATATATGTGGTCTGATTTAGGTCGCATGGCATGATCCAGGGTGAAAATTCTGTACTGAACTGAAATAGGAGCAGTTGGAGCAGTCATGATGCACAACAACAACAGTGCACTAAATGTACTTAGAATGATTTTTGAATGATGAAATAACATAATGACGTGTGTGTGTGTGTGTGTGTGTGTGTGTGTGTGTGTGTGTGTAAAAGGAAGTTAGAGTGTTTTCTTTTTACCTTTTTGTGTGGGGTTATACACTGGTTGGTCTGTCTGAATGAAGATGTAACCTTTGTGTTGGGAGATCAGAATTCGAGTTTGTTTTCTCTTAATTGCACCAATATTGCAGACGAGATTTAGGTAAGGAGGCTCCCCATTGGCTGAGAGTAATCCCGCGACTCCATGTGCATACACCTGCCGTAAGAGTTGAATTAATACAGTATGATGAACATGTTCAGTTTTGGTGTCTTGGGTTTGGAGGTATTTATGTGGTTTTGTGTAATTTTACAAAGAACATTTTGATAGATATCTAATTAAGAACATTGGTGGAAAGGGTCCTAAAACCATTCAAATAGATATAAACCTCACTGAGGTAATGCACTTAATTTTAACATGGCCGTTATTTCTTTCCCTCAGTGGTGAATTGTGCTGCATTTACTGATTATAGAATTATGCTGCATTTACTGATTTAAGGAAGTTACATTCTGATTTTATCATCATGCTTTGCTTGAAGCTTCTGCTTTTTGGCATTATATAAATATGTACAATGGTTACAATATTTTTGGGCATTCAGATATGTACAGTACATAATTTAATTTGTATTCAAGTAAACATAAATGTAGTACTGTTAAAATAGGACAAATCCAAATAAAAACAGAACTTTATCAAATAAAAAACAGGCTTTATCCAACTAAAATGCATTAAAAAAACTAATTTGCAGTATATATTAAAAGAATAAACCTTTCTTCTAACATCTCAACAGTTATTTTATTCACCTCAATCTCTAGTCTTCCAACTTGTCCTTCCTCGGTGATGTGTGTAGTCACGCGTTTCGACATGGGGATGCTTCCTATTTCCTGCTCTAGGAAACAGGTCACAGGTATGTTCAGCAGAGCTGCACCAACCTGGACCGACACCTGTTCCTTCAGTCCCACGTGAAACACGTTGGGAGCGGTCACCAGGAACCTAACACAGACATGGACACCGGTGTAGAGAAACCCAAATAGGTCGTGTACAAAACAAATGCTTCTATTTCTTACAGAATAACCAAAATGCAAACATGATCCAAAACCCACACTTTAAGCCTATGTGAACATATTCTACACAGTGCAGCCACATCTCACCTCTTGGACAGCAGAGTTTTGACAGGATAGTTGAACAAAACACTGAAGTAGTGGAACCAGGCCCTGAGCACGACATTCTTACCTCTGTGCATTGACCAGCTGTGCAAAACATCTGAAGAAGAGAAACAGGTACAGCGAACGTCTCATGGTCCAGCTCCGTGGTGCCAATGAAGGTTTACGTGTGTGAAAGTGCTCAGAGCTCTGAGAGAGGAACAGCGTGGCTTCAGGAGCTGTTTCTGCCTATTTTAGGTTTCTCTGGAAAGTTCTGCTTGTCAAATATGTTTCCATTGCACAATCAAGATTTCTCTGTTCCCATTGGATAGACAATTGGTGTATTTTATCTACAGTCATGTGATTTCACAGAAATGCTTCAACAAATACTGCCAGATGACTAAACTGTTATTTTTTCTTAGTATAAATTCTGTTTTAGTTTTGAAGAAACCTACTGTTGTAAAACTCTCTACTGTTGTAAAAACATCACCTCTCTCCAGTTCTCTATCAGTTGCACTGGTTGCCTGTTTTATCACAAATTCAATACCAAATTCTTGTAATAACCTTAATGCGTGCAAGTTTTTGCCCAACAACATCCAACAGAGTGTCTCCATCCATATACAACCTGTCTATATACAGCCTGTCTATATACAGCCTGTCTATATACAGCCTGTCTATGCAGCCTGTCTATGCAGCCAGGTTCTCTGGTTCTGGTTTAGATTACATAACAAACAAACAAGACAAGGTTTCTATTGTTACTCTGATCAAATCAGATATGCACGTGCTGTCCTGACACTGAGTCTCTTTCATAATACATATTTGTTTAAGAATAAAAGAAGAGAAAATACAAGATGAAGTACTATAATCTGTTTTATTAATGACCAGAAAAACATCCCAAACATCACTGAAATAAAGAGAGAACATGGGGGGGGGGAGGGCAAAAAAAGACTTTTGAAACTCCAGAAATGTAAGTTAAAATGAAATAAATGTGTCTTTACAAATATGTAAGTGATCACTGAGGGTTTTTGTTATTTTGTTCAGTCCTGGTATGAGCTGGAGTATTGATTGTGTGTGTGTGTGTGTGTGTGTGTGTGTGTGTGTGTGTGACTGAGATTAGCCTGGTCATTGGGAGCTGCTGTACTTTGCCCTGTTCCATTAACACTCCTCTCTCTGTACTAAATCCCCCACTGTCTGTCTGCTTCAATTCCTTTCACAAAAATGCACTTTCGTTCTCATTCCCCTCTCGCTTTTTCCAGGTTCCTTCATTGTCCCAGATATCAAACTTTCAGAAATATTTTTTACAAATAGCTCTCATCCTCCTCTAAAACATGCTGTGGAAAACCGTGTCTCCCATGCTCTTTATTTTCTGATTCGCTGCTGAAGGAAATGGCACACCAGAAGTGTGATGTCCATCCACAACTCCTGCTCTAGGATCAGGTAGATGCAAGAATTGCGTTTGGACAATCAGCCCCTGGCAGCCAAGCAGAAGCGGGAGGACGTCCAGGTCCACCACATGCTGGGACGCTCCCTCCTCAGCGACGTGCATGACGAGTACGTGCTGATACGCTCCCTGATAAGAACCATATGGAGCCTGGCAAAGAATACATACATGAAGAGATTAACAACTTTTAACAACTTTTAACAACTTTTAACAACCTGTGAATCAGGTGTTACAGGAACAGTAAAGCTGCGTTTGTGTGTTATGTGATACAAAACTGAATTTTCATTATGAAAGTCATTATGAAACTTTTTGAATTCTGACCACTCTGGGCTTCGGATTCACTCTGAAATGTTCAAACGTAAACCTTCACTCTCAGTGTCGTTAGCTCATCAGTCCTGCCTTTGATTTGTATGGTGGATGGTCCTTCTGGGTAACTTTCTGTCAGAAGAATGAGGACTGGAACAAGAAAAACTTGTCCAAATGCACATCAAACTAAATTCTGAAAGTTTCTAAACAACTCATTCAATATCCAATCCATTTTCAAGTTAACTATGCAGCTGTATGACTACTAACTACATATCACAATTACACTGTTTAATTTTTATGGTTCTATAAACTTAATATTAATTGACATCAACAAGCTATAAGCATCTCTTAACGTACTCAATTACCTTTAAATCTGTTGCTCAGTTTTGTCTCCTGTACCTTCTGCAGATAATTCCATGTGAGAGTTTTGAGGTTTGTGAGCGACTCGGTCTCTGCTCCATCGCTCTCTGTCGGTATCTTTGTGTGCTGCGCTACATCTCTCTCTCCCTCTCATTCTATCCATCTCATTACACGCTGCAGTGAGGTTTCCTAAGAGACTGGGCCTCAAAGGAGAAAATCTCACCAGCCACAATAAATGGTGAAAGTGACAGAGGGCAGGGAGGGAGGGGGGCAGAGAGAAAGAGTGAGAGAGAGAGGGGGGGGGCTAGAGTGTGCGTGTGTGTGTGTGTGTGTGTGTGTGAGAGAGAGAGAGAGAGAGAGAGAGAGAGAGAGAGAGAGAGCAATAACAGATGACAGGTGGAGGGAGGAGAAAAGTGGCTTGGTTTCTGTGACTGTTCTTCAGATGGTCTATATGCTTGGGAGGATGCATCAAATTCAAGGACCTGATAAAATGTTTTTGGAGGAGACAGAAGTGATTTCATGTGATTTCCTAAAACCTCTTACCTCGAATGTCTGTAGAAGCAATTCACGATTCTCCTTTGCTAAAAGTTTCACACAGAAGAATTAAGCTGCTGTCAAACTCAGTGTGACCTCTGACACCACTAAATACTTCAAATAAAAATGTATTACACTTATTTTAAGGGCAACAACGAGCCTGTGATCTGATAAACTGTTGTGTTTTTTACTGTACATATATATGCAGTAATAAACGTGTGTGTATGTGTGTTTATGTGTGTGTGTGTGCGTGTGTGTGTGCGTGCATGTGTGTGTGTGGCACACACACATTGTATCATTTACTGGGTTTACGTGTGGCCACAGCACAGCAGCTTGGCGGCAGAATAAATCATATAACTTCCTTTATGCCATTTCCTAAGAGAGCATATATTACCACTGACCACCGTGTTGCCATGGCGAGGTTCACACAAAAGGGCGTGGCGTGGGAAAGGCTCCTCGGGGTCAGGAGTGAGGGCCACAAGGGCAAAGGTCACCGGCAGCTGGACAGTACACAAGAGGAGCAGAGGGTGAGAAAGGAGTAGTTGGGGGGTAGAGGGTTATGTTTGGAGCAGTACAGCAGCGGAGTTAGTCCCCTCCACAGGACATTAACATTGAACTGTGTAGGACAAAGAACATTGGTGAGGCTTCGCTGAAGATCTGCTAGTGCCTAATGATCCATGCAGAAGGACATGAGAGATCCAAACATTCTTACTGTCTTCTCAAATAGTGCTTTACAGACTCACATTGCATATCAAGGGCAATCTATGTATTTAGCATTGATCCAGTAGTGCTATTAATCTGTTTCAGACTGAGAGATTTGCTGGATATTTCATCGTTTTGGGTAGATGGGTGGTGGGTGGTCGGACCCACCAAATGCACACTGATCTTTCTTTGTGAAATGGAAGTATTAGTGTGTCCATAATCTCCATAATCTCCATAAAGGGCGGGGTGTCCCAGCTGGAACACTCATACTGAAACTAATAATCTGCAAGTACTGAACTGCTAAAACAAATCTCAACGATCAAATAAAAATCCTTAGTGAATTACGTATCATCCTTGTGCATTTTATGTTCAGTCAAAGAAAGCTTGTAAAAACACAGTGTACCTTCATAGTGCACCACAAAATATGATCTTGTTTATCTCGTTTATAATCTTGTAAAGATCACTTTACAAAGAGCATTTCATAGCCCACACCATGACACCATGTGTACTATTCTGATAAAGTCTGTAGTTCATTTTTCTAGACTTGTGTTTGTTGTGATACAGATATGGAAGAAGGGTGTTAGAAAAACAGAGAGATCATAAAAAAGAATAAAAATGATTTTGACAGATATCACTGTAGCTCCTCAAAAGAACATTCCCTATTTTGTTGTCAGCGCTGAGATAATAAGAAGCTGTTCTTCATCAACAGTAACAAATTCAACTAATCTGGCAAAGATAATGTTGATTCCATATTGTAAAAAAAAAATCACTTCTGATGGCAAAACAATCACACAGGCACAGATAAGAAACAAGATCACTGTTCTATTCAAGTTTGAAAGAATTAGACACCGTCCTAACTCAAGAAACGTTTCCATACGTAACAAGAGTTCTATGTTGCGGCAGGTTCTGAAGAGGAAAGCTGAAGTCAGGCCTCTCTCATTCACAGTGGAGTAAAGGTGATCTCTGGCGCGATGGGGCCTGGGCGCCTGTTTTGAGGGGGTACTCCTGGGAGGTCAAGGGGGAGACAGCCAAGAGAGCAAACGGGTGGAGGGGCGGTTTTGGAAGGGAGGGGGCACAATGTCAATATGCAAATTATGTTAGAACGGCAGCCCATTTGGATGCTAATTTACATTCCCATATGTTCCCCATGAGTCCCTGCTTTGTCCAACAGCAATCAGATTTCTATGAGAATGTCCATATGCACGCTTGACCATGTGGTTCAGCTAGAGTGAGTTTAAAAGGCTGAAGGAACACCTGTAGGTATCAGTTAGCATCTTGAGTGGCCTGGTAGTGGCCTGCTTCACAATAAGCACAAACCACAAACATATCTTTGAAGACTTTCACAAATTCATTCATTTTCTCTACATTTTTAATAACAGACAACCTGAAGCTCAAACCTCACGCATCCCCAGTTGTCTCAGTGGAGGAACCTGATACTCTCCTTTATTATTAGAGCTCCCACACAGTCATATTCACAACAATAAAATAGTCTGCATCATGTCATAAAAGGCTTAGCAGAATGACTGACAAGGATTTCAGAAGGAAACCAATTCTTTTGCCAGTACACTGTGCCTGATGGAGTATAAGAGATAAAATGGGTTTCCATAACAGACAAAAACTGGCAGGAAAACCTCTTATGTTAATTCTGACGATTTGAACTGAATGAAATTTCTGAATGAAAATTCTGATCACAGCATATTTGGAGCATGATACAAGTGGCAAATAAACCTGAACCCATCATGGTGGACTACAGAGCTCCTACCAGACCTGAACCCATCATGGTGGACTACAGAGCTCCTACCAGACCTGAACCCATCATGGTGGACTACAGAGCTCCTACCA
>JAOXYF010000008.1:4170804-4183117 GCA_028565775.1 Sternarchorhynchus goeldii
AAATACACAAACAGGTGAACGAATCAAATGAAGGGGTTATTCAAATACACAAACAGGTGAACGAATCAAATGAAGGGGTTATTCAAATACACAAACAGGTGAACGAATCAAATGAAGGGATGTACTTTGCAGCATTGTATTGTGGGTGATGGAGTCCATGGCCACTTGTCATGGCACATGGCACAATATCACTGTAGTCTGGGTGGACCAACTCAACAAGAGGTTACATGGTAACCTACTCATCTTCTACTTCTACTAAAAAAAACAACTGTTCAGGAAAACAGTTATTAAATACTAAACACAGAAATGCTACCAACTACTCTATACTCTATCTTATGTGATAAGTCATGGAAAATTGTTTCTGCAACAGCTTAACAGGACACCTTACCAACAGGACATCTACCAATCACAGTCTGAAGGAGGCTCACCAAATTCAGAAAGCACCCAGCACATGGTCTGGTTACCAGGCTGCCATGTGGTACCACAGCACCCCGCACAGCTACCAAGCTCCAGAACAAGCTGTAGACTTTTCCCTAAGCACTGAATAGGGAATAGGGAATACGGTCTGACTAAATACATCTTGAGCAGTTGAGGGCTTTGCTCAGGGGCAACCTTCTGATTACTAGTACCACTCACTTAAGCAGTGAGATACCACTCACTTAAGCAGTGAGATACCACTCACTTAAGCAGTGAGATACCACTCACTTAAGCACTGAGATACCACTCACTTAAGCAGTGAGATACCACTCACTTAAGCACTGAGATACCACTCACTTAAGCAGTGAGATACCACTCACTTAAGCAGTGAGATACCACTCACTTAAGCAGTGAGATACCACTGCCCTTCTTATAACTGAAACTTCACTACTGTTGCTTTACTCACATTCATAGTTACATCGTCTCCTGTCCTGCACTCATTCTATACTCACAAGGCAGAGAAACTGAGGTATTTTGTATTGCTGCGTTACACGTGGCAAGATTCCTCTGTGTCAATATTACAGTGGAACCAGAAGCATCAGAACCGAGGGCCCACAGCCTCAGCTGCATCTCAGCAGGCCCAGAGGACCGGGGGGGAGGGGGGGACTTTGAGGGGTCCCGGCCTCTCTGCTGCACGGTCTGCTCCGGATTAGCACAGCCTTGGAGGGAGAGTTGGCCCTCATAAAAGTGCCGTGTGCGATAGGAGGAAGAGCTAGGAGCCCCGGGTCCCCTGAACCCTCCGCCGAACCCTCCCCCTGCACGGCGTGGCCTGACCCACGCCTCACTCCCTGCCACACGCAGCTGTGTTGTTGGCTTGTTATCAGACCCACCGGCACAACTGCACCCACCTGGACGGCAGGGAACACAGGCGTTCCCGTGAAAAGTCACATATGTAAGAGAGGTATGTGAACGCACTGCGCTCATGACCAAAAGGAACCAAAATAGTTTTTGTCTGCCGCACAGGGTGGGTGGGGCAGGGAAATGTGTGTATGTGTGTGTGTGTGTGTGTGTGCGTGTGTGTGTGGTGTGTGTGTGTGCACCTTATGAGTTAAGAATATAATACATACCACAGAAGGAGACTTTTGTGATGTAGTGATGTAATATGAGAAACTGCAATGTAATGATATGTTAAGATTCTTGATCTTTTAAAATAGTGCAGAACTATCATGATCTCCCTTGGATTCAGCAAAAATGCAACAATAGATAAACTGTGATGGTGAAACATTCATCAGAGCTGGGTGATATAAACTCTTATCGCTAACATATGGGAGCAAAAGAACCATCACACTAAAAGACAGACAAATGCATGCCCAGGTGATAAATGATGAAATATGAAAAGAGAAAAGTAAAAGAAGCTCAGGACGCAGGCCAGTGCTGGCAAAGAACCCTCACGGCCTCGTAACAGAAGTTCACACAGCCTTCACTCAAGTCTGTTTCTCTTCCAGTTTCGGCCAATCTTCTCACCTGGCCTCCATGAATTCAACTTGGACGAGGTACATTTGGACTTAATTTACAAGCCAGCTACATCCCGTTCCTAATATAGAATCTCTTTCTAAGGATATGTCTCTATCTTACAGATATGGATGGTGGTACGTCAGATGTGAAATGGTGATTTATGGTGAAAGACCGTATGGGAAGAGTGCCCTCTAGCTGTGCTGTGCTGTGTTTATATCCTAATAAACAGATAAATAATCAGAACTGGACTTGGAAAGGTGAGAGTGGGAGAGAGACATAGACAGACAGTCTGAAATATACAGCGCACTGCGTGAGTCCCAACCTTGAAATCTTTGATTATCACATAAATCCCATGTTTGCCCTCTAGGTGGCAGTGTGTAAAACTGGCAAACATCCAGAGGAGATCTGAGGAGAGCACAGTCATCATATTCACACTGCAAGCACACTGAGCGATACACACACAGATCTCAGATCGTTTTTGGGCCAAAACCTATGATATACTTTCAATCCACAAAACCATTACAATGGCTAACCAAGGTGAAAGATCTCAACGATTGTGTTAATGGATAACCCTGCAGTAGTCGGCCCTCACAGAGAGAAGTCATCATGCCAAGCATGCGAAACTGCCCCTCAGCAGGGGACCAGGTCAATAAACAGCCATGGTCCATGTGTGTGTGTGTGTGTGCTTGCATGTTTTATACAATGAAAAAAAACCATACTGAATATCTACAATCCACCCCTATGTTTAACACCAATATTAACAAATCCTGTTAAAGAATGAACAAGTACAATCAATGAGACAGTGCTGGGGTGAAAGACCAGTCCACTGATTCCTTAGAGTAAAGCAGTGATCTGTTTACAAGAAGCAAGAAAAAGAGAGATGGAGAGAGGGTGTAGAGAAGAGGAGAGAGATGGAGAGAGGGTGTAGAGAAGAGGAGAGAGATGGAGAGAGGGTGTAGAAAAGAGGAGAGAGATGGAGAGAGGGAGGAGTGTAAGCATGTGGCAGCATTGCTTCCACAGCCTGCACGGGCTGCATGAACGCTGAGCGTGAGATTGCAGACCCAGGGTTGTACCTGCAGCCTCCAAAAAGCCTGGTCACATGCACACACACATACACACACACACACACACAAGCAAGCATGCATACGTTCACATATCATGCAGACTGCAGCTTTGATCCAAGTAAATATTGTTCATTTGGTGGTTGGTTTTATTGTGGGGGGTTTCATGCAACTAAATAGTGTCGGGGCCAGTATAACTCTTCCTAAATATGCATTGCCAGAACTGTTAGTAGTTCTGTTAGTATCATTATACACAGCTGTTTTATGCCCTTTTCTAAATTACTGAACACATGTTAAAGCATCTACTCAGTATCCATATTTACTTACAATCACACTGAAAAAATGTACCTTTAGCAACGTTAGTCATGTCTATATCGTTCAAAACAAGTTAAAACGTTGTTTACATTACTTAGGAGAAAAAAATTACTTCACATGTAACGTCCTCAAGGTTCCCGGAAACGAACTTGCTGCTAGGCCGTCTGTGTTTGGAGGTTTACTGTAACACACTGCTAGGCCGTCTGTGTTTGGAGGTTTACTGTAACACACTGTTAGGCCGTCTGTGTTTGGAGGTTTACTGTAACACACTGCTAGGCCGTCTGTGTTTGGATGTTTACTGTAACACACTGCTCGGCCGTCTGTGTTTGGAGGTTTACTGTAACACACTGTTAGGCCGTCTGTGTTTGGAGGTTTACTGTAACACACTGCTAGGCCGTCTGTGTTTGGATGTTTACTGTAACACACTGCTAGGCCGTCTGCGTTTGGAGCTTTACTGTAATACACTGCTCTGCACATTCGATGCTCCTCGTCTCCACAATGCTTCCCTTTTTGCCCACGGAGGAACCCCCTGCCCTACCCTGACCCTGTGCCTTGTGGTCTGCCGGGCTTGCAGCACACCTGCTAGTGGTTGGGCTCCATTGTGGATGACATCGAACTGTAAGTCCAGACTCCAGCAGAACCTGATGTTAACCCCTCCTGGAGCTCCACTCCCACCCAACCCCCCACCCCGACATGTGGGGATAGGCACTTCATCTCTGTTAAACGGGATTGTTTTGTTTGCTGAGTCAGGATTATGTAGCCGTTATAGTCCAATAATTACAGGGTGCTTCAGCGTAAAAGGGAGCCGTTGTGGGGGAGGAAGTGACATTAGTCAAGTGGCCACAAAAGAAGTGAATAATGGTGATCAGTCCATAACCCAGTCCATAACCCAGTCCATAACCCAGTCCATAATACCTAAAAGACTCAAAACGCTTCATTCTTTAAAGTGAGAGTATATCTTTGGTGTTCTGCATTGAAATGCAGTCTATTACATATGACAGGCTACAACTGAACCACAAGAAAGTTTTAGCTCCTTTATACCATTTTCTACCACGGGTGGGGTGGGAGGGTTCTTGTGGGGTGGGAGGGTTCTTAGCCAGCTGGAAAAGGTGCAACACAGGTTGTAATTGTGCAGATTGAGAACACATTTCAGCCTCAGTGCCCTGTGAAAACATCAGAGCAGCAAACTCCGTGCATCCCAGTCTAAGACGGACCTGCTCCGCAAATTTATCATGAAGCCCCTGATTCCTTTGGCTATCACCATTCACAACCATGGTTACTTGCTGAGGAAATCCTCGATCATCTAATGGCACAATAAATTACTTCTCCAACTCTCTTATGACCTCTCCAACTCTCTTATGACCTCTCCAACTCTCCCGATCCTGCCGTAACGGTAATGGGGCGGTGAGAGCGTTGAACGGCGAGCTTTTCGCTTCGTTCCTTCCGAACTGCTCCGTTCATGCGCTCTCTGCATGCTCTTATTCTCGTGTTCACATGACTCTGGATCTTCACCACACAGTTCACGAGTGCAGCTGGAATCCATAAAAGGCCTCACAGGGAGGGAGGGAAGCGTGGTGGAGCGGGGCATTCTCTTTCTGAAAGGCATAGGGTTTACAGTACCGGCTCGTCGTCCCCCTACACCCTCCAAATAATACATGATTAAAAACAAAGGAGTCTGCCCTGGCCGGCCAGAGTCCACCGTACACCTAGATGTCTGCGTGACGGGAGCCTGTTTTGGCTCCAGAACAGTGGCCGTCTGCACAGCGCGTGATTTGCATACTATTGAATCAGGAGGAGGGCGGAAGAGGAGAGGACGTCCAACTAATGGGTAAAACAAACACCTGGGCCGGTTCCATGCAGCCACAAGGAAGCTGGGTTTGTTTCCAGTGTCAAATTGTGGCTGAATGAGTGCTTTGTCTGGAGATACCTGGACTATTTCTCTTGTGCACCAATGCACACTCAACATACCAGTACCATTCTTTAAACACTCTGCATAAATATCTGTTTAAATGTAATGTACGAATATATACAGAACAAACGTATAAATACTAACAGCCAAAGTCTAAATACTAAGCCCGTCTAAACATTCGGGACTACATAAGTTGCAAGCCTCTGTAACATAAGACATAATAAGGGTTGGGATTTAGCAATCAATTGGTGAATTGTCATGACAGATTTCTTGTCAGGTGGTCAGTGGTTTCTGTCATTGGTTTCTGTGGTGATCAGAGGCTGGGCCAGACATGTTCAGAACAATAAACATGTATGTCAGATATCCTTGTATCCTCTCAGAAGATCTCAAAAGTCTTCCTTTATATTATTTAATACTTCAAGTTTTAAGTTGTACTCTAAATGGATTCTGTTAATGAGGAGCAAAGCATGTTCTTCAGTTCTAGCTCCACCGGTCGAGAGTCAGGTTTTCATGACCTTCAAAATGCAATTCTTGGTCAAATTCAGCCAGTTCACCAAACTAGATATTAAACTTAACACTTCAAATTTTCAGTCACAAAAACCATCATCTGATAATGCTTTTTAAAATGTCTCAACAGCCTTCAAAACGGAGAGAGAGCCACTAAAGAAATCTCTAATCAGCTCCATCTCCCAGCATCTGGTCCTCATCTGATGAGTCGTGTGCACAAATAAAGAAAACAGGGGCTAATGTGTTTGCCCTCAGAAGCAAAGGTCGCTATCACTGGCTCCATCTTCAAACAGCAACCCCCACGACCAGTGAACCCCCGACGTATCAACGATTTCCTACACACCATGCTGCTTAATCAGAGGCCAATTGTTCCCCAGGAGGGCGGGACAGAGGTGCGAAGGCCCATGGAGTTTCTCCGGAGTGTTCAGACGGCGTTTTCCTCCCGCCGCTCAGTGGTTTTGCCACGGACAGCCCGCCGGCACAGCTTTGATCAGGTGGGTGTTGAAGGCCAGGGGCTTCCCCTGGATCTCTCCTGTTAGAGTAGTCCAAACACAGCACATACAGACGATCTGTGTGGAGCTCCAGGCTCGGAATGTTCCCGTCCCTTCAGACTGACCAGAGCAAACCTCACACTTGCAAATGTGCACATAATACCTCTGTTGAATGGAAGGTTCTAGAATCTTTTTGGCTTCCTTGTTGTCCACATGCCTGAATGGTAACTCGCTGGGCTGGGATCGTCTCCACATAATGACCAAAGCAAAGTTTCACATTCTTTAATGTAAAGAGGAGGATAGAAACATTGTTAACTGTACTGCGTAATTATCTTTAAGTCTTGAATGCTGCTGTTACTGGTATAATTGTCCTATCAGTGAAGGCTGACAGAGAGAACTGGTGGAAAGGTTTTATATCACCTAGTAAAACAGATATTTAGAGCACAGATCACTGCTAAATGCGGTTTTATACAACAGAAGAAATGATCTTTAAAATGATCAGTAATTATCAGTCCACGTTTGATGGTCTTTCACCTCTAAACATTCCCTCTAGCTATGTTAGAATTCCACGCAGATGTGAATGAACATTCACAGCCTCATGTATCAGTGCTGTACCGCTACCACTGCGGCAGGCCTGTCCGTGACACCCCGCTGCCCCTGAATGCCCCGCGTCTGTCCGTGACACCCTGCTGCCCCCTGAATGCCCCGCGTCTGTCCATGACACCTTGCTGCCCCTGAATGCCCCGCGTCTGTCCGTGACACCCTGCTGCCCCATGAATGCCCTGCGACTGTCCGTGACACCCTGCTGCCCCCTGAATGCCCCATGCCTGCACTCCGCCTCTCCTGTGCCCTTGTGCCAGTGTGGCACTGGATGCTAACATCAGAGCGCAGTGTGTTTGGCTTTGCGGCAGGGCGGCCTGTAGTTAGCGGGTCGTTTTTAGCTTCTGCTTTTAATGTGCTCCATGCCTGTGGGCCAGAGGCCGGGCCACCGACCCAGTCTGTGCCACACCAACCAGGCCACCAGCTGCCCGCTTTCACCCGGGTGACCCACGGTGCCCTGAACCAACCTTACTCTGCACGCCACCAAAAGGTTTATAGAAAATGGCTGATGTGCCCTATATGTGCCTGTGTGTGTGTGTGTGTGTGTGTGTGTGTGTGTGTGTGTCTCAGTGCTTTGACAATTGTAATAACCAAAGCTTTCTTTGTATAGGCCTGTTTTCTCATCCTGTCAACAATAAGCTTCAGGAGATCTTAATCTCATGGTTCTCTCCTGTTTATCCCCATAAAACACCCTGAGCCGCTTGAGAAAGGATCTTATACACCAGCCCCATCTAAACCATGCAGATTATCAGAAACGTCACAAGTTAACCAGCTAAAGAATGATCGCTTAGTAAGAGGATTTTCTCCTCGAAATTACATTACATTACATTTCATTTAACCTTGAAACCATCGCCGAACTCAAGATATCAGAGAAGAACAGTGACATAATTACTGCATGAAAGTCCATTCTAACGCTTCTATTTAAGACTGAAACATGAAATACATGTATGAACAATGTAAGATTAAAGTAAGAAAGGGTCCATGTAGGTTTACAACTTCAAAAGCTCAGTAAGCAACAAGCCGGTATCAAGAATGCAAACTATGCTGTACTGACCAGCTCATATCATTACAGCATACCTACACAAACTCCACATTAACCATGATAACGGCCATCTTTATAGGGCGAGAGATGCATCTCTCCTGTCAGGGAGTTTATTACAGTCCTCGTTGCCAACAGTGATGGAAGCCAGCAGTCAAGTGCACTTAAAATATCAAAGGGGCTTTGCAGGGAAGGCCTTTGAATCTTCAAGCTGGGATTCACAGCACAGCTCAGCAGTGCAACACGAGGACTGATATAGATCCCCCGCTCTGCCTTGACACTTTACTGAGACATTTTGTAGCACCACCGTGGATTCATGTAAGGTGTAGCACTTGTTCCAGCTTGAATGTGCACAAGCGAGCCAATCCTGCCCTCACAGTTCCAACCAGACTGGATGCCAGCAGAGAGCAGTCTTCCTCTCTAATCTTCCTCCCTAACCCTTGTGACTGAACTTTTATAGTACATCAAAGACATGTTTGGAAATTGAATTGCAAGGGTGGTGGCCATGCACCACAAAGATTTTTTAATTTATTTCACAGTACAGATTCTGCTTTCTTGACAGTTGTCAATGATCTTGTATATGTAGTTATTCTACTTACAAATTTATTCCACGTACTCATGTGTTAAAAGCATGTATTTCTGACCTAAAGCTCTAGTTGGATGCAAACATTCCTTACTTAAACACAGAAAAAAGTATTTCTTACAGGTCTCAGATCCCAAATATCCACACTGTCCAATTTGATATCATTACTGATGACGTGGCAGTCACGTTTTTGTAGATTGTTAGGCACCCTGGTGTTGTCCTTCACACGTGACTTTCACGTGAGCCTCACACTGCATCCCCCATCAAATCTGCCTTTTCCTCTTCGTTACATCGCCTTCTTCATGCATTTCTTTACATCAGCGATGCCTAAACTAGCCTACGCTTTTGTTAGCTCACATATTAACAACTATTTACCTTCTAAAACCCTGAGGAACATTCAAAACATTCATATCTCAGCTCCAAAAGTATTCAAACACATCAGGCAATCAGCACACACTATTATCATTCTTGATCATCTACACTGGTTACCAGTTTCTTGGCCCAACAACCGAGCCCTTGCTGCTGGTTACGATTCTGAACTTCTCCACGTTTACGTTCCATTTCTCCTTGTACAATGGGCTGTGTGCAGTTCCTCACACTAAGCTCTCCTCAATGGATGTCACGTCTTTCAGTGCCTTGGCCACTAAACTTTGGAATGCACTACATGAATTGCTATGTGACTGCTCCTCCATGTCAGCTTTCAAATCTAAGCTGGAAACATTCCTCTTCTCTTTCTGTTCTCTAAAGCTCCAGTCTCTTTGTCTTTGGGTGTCAGAAAGGTGCTGTATAAAACATGACTACATCTACAATTTAAATCATTCCTGCTTCTTCAGTGGGCAGGTGTAACACTAAAATATGTGACCAGTGATTTTGCTTCTTGATTCGTTTTGTTTAGTTTTCCCATGAAATAATAAATAAAAACTTAATCAAAATGACTAACAGACACACTGAGCCTACGGACTTGCTGTCTGTCTGTCAGATTTAGAAGAATGTGGTCAGGACATAAAGAGCCTGTGTGGGTCATAAGCAAAAGCTTCCAGCGGTTCCATCTCAGCAGTTTGACGTTTGGTCAAGTTTGTTTCTCATAATTGGCACCTTGCATGCGCTGGGCTTGCAAAGGCCTTTTGTGGAGAGGTTGAAGAGTCCTTCCAGACCTCAAGCTTGTCAGCACGGGCCACGTAGTTTAGCAGTCCCCTCCCAGACTGGCAGCACAGGCACCCCTATGCTGACAGCTTGACTGCAAGGAAAAGCAAGGCAGAAAATAAAAGTATGATTCACAGCGAAGTGGGAGGGTCGGGAGGAGCGTTCGCCTCTGCTGATGACTTGCACACATGTGAGGATCGCAGGCCGTGAAAGTCGCCTCGCCCCTACAGTGCGTAGATGATCTTCCAGGTCGTTCTTCTCCATCTCTTTGGCCTCTTTTCCCTAGCTGTGCTCTCCCTTTGACTCGGTGTCAAAGTGGCGAGCGCAGCTAAGGCACCTGGTGGAGGGAGAGCGTTCCAGACGGGCACCTCCACTCGGAGGTCATGGTCTACAGGCTAAAGCAATGAACCTTCTCCAGCATAGCAGAGGTCCTGACACTTCCAACTACATTCTTCCTAATTGACAGATTATGCAACGTTTTTCTTTTGCACTGAACTGTTTTTGCATTTGGCCATTAAGATGTAAAGAGTCTTACTCTTACTCTTAATCTTTCCACTAATGCCGAGGCCTTATACATTACAGACAGGGCGGTAAGCTGTTGAGTGCTACGCTGACTATTAACGTTAGCCTGGAACATAACGGGTCATCTGTGAAGGTTTAGCATGAAAATATGGTGCGTTTGAACAGAACACATCCACCAAGCAAGAAAACGCCCCCACATATCTTCAATAGGTCACATTACCATCCAGAGTCCAAAAAGAATTCAGAACAGATTATGGAAGGAACTACAGGTATTTATACCAGGAACTAGAGTCATCTGATGACACAAATGAGTTATATTTGTGTCAGTAGACCATTCTGGCTTGCTGTGGCCAAGATAAAATTGGGTTAAAGAGAAAAATAAACCCTATCTATTGCTGTCCGGTTCAGTAATAGAGGTGAAAAGAAATCGATCCAAGCTAAATATAATTCGTAGTGAGAGTACAGTAGCCTGTGGTCCATATTACTGGAATAGTAACCAAAGCAACTTTGCAAATGTTCGAAAACTGCTGATTAATCATAATTTGTGACTGAATTACATTCTGGCCATCAAATCCTGGTGATCTAATTACAACTGCTATATTCAGACGTTTTGCATACTAACACTAGATATGATTTTATTAAAGTAAATAAATATAGTTATTTCAGTGATGACCTAAAGAATATTTGGACTTTTACTTTGATGTTTAGCATCGCCTTTCCATTATGGAAATGTGATGTGGTTTGTGTGTGTGTATGTGTGTGTGTGTGTATGTGTATGTGTGTGTGTGTGTATGTGTGTGTATGTGTGTGTTTGTGTATGTGTGTGTATGTGTATGTGTGTATGTGTGTGTGTGTGTATGTGTATGTGTGTGTTTGTGTATGTGTGTGTATGTGTATGTGTGTATGTGTGTGTGTGTGTATGTGTGTGTGCGTGTATGTGTATGTGTGTGTATATGTGTGTATGTGCGTGTGCGTGTATGTGTGTGTATGTGTGTGTATGTGTATGTGCGTGTATGTGCGTGTATGTGTGTGTATGTGTATGTGTGTGTATGTGTGTGTATGTGCGTGTGCGTGTATGTGTGTGTATGTGCGTGTGTGTGTATGTGTATGTGTGTGTGTGCGTGTGCGTGCATGCATGACAGATGGAGAGGAAGTTTGCCTTTCCATTGGTGTGCTGCAAATCTTCCCAGGAAATGCTAGTCTGCTCACAGCAAAAACCCCCCCAAAAAGTCCAGCAGATGCTAACAAGCTAATGAGAGTTCGCTTCCAGGACTGAAGAAAATTAATCTTATATGAACTGCAGCATCGACCAATATTTCTTACTCAGTGACCACGTGAGAAGCTTCTGGAAAAATCCAGAGCTCCAGTGCTGGGAAGACAGCTACAGTCTGAACCCTGCTACCCCGTGGCCTACATCTACTCATGCTGAAAAGCTGTGCCTTCGCCTCGCTCCTCCGTGTCACACTTTATGTTGCCGGAACCTTCCGTCTGCCAGGCAGGGAAACGTCATGCTGTTTCAAAGAATCGCACGGCCATACAGTCTTCGACTTCACTAATTTGTCACGAGCCTGGTCGCTCGCTACAACTATAAAACTGTCCGAGTTGGCAGGCCGACCCCTGGGGGTCTTTCAGACCGGATAACTGACGCAATAAAGCACTACACAGCAATGAGGATGAAAGTGGGTGAATTCCTCCATTAAAGTGATAGAGGCCTTCGTGGTGGGCCCTTGGGTTTCATTCAGTTCCCATGCCACCACATGGAGGACTTTTCCGAATTCTGTTTTCATGTTCCTCTCTCTCTCTCTCTCTCTCTCTCTCTCTCTCTCTCTCTCTCTCTCTCTCTCTCTCTCTCTCTCTCGGTTAAAGTGATGTGGGTGGCACAATCACTACAGAATGTATTCATAACCGTGCTCAGCAATACGCTGCTGTTATCATACAACTGTTATCACACAACCCGTTGTATTTAGTTAGGACTCAATCAGGTGCACAGCTGAACTACCAGGCAAATAACCTTCTAGGAAAGTTCCGGAAATGCCGCCTCAGTTGTTTTAAAACAATAATAGTGTGCATCTAGAAATTCATCTTCATTAATCCTCTCGTTCTCTCCTTCCCTCTAGTTTCTGTCATTCTCTTCTCTCTCTCTCTCTCTCTCTCTCTCTCACTCTCCCTCTCTCTCTCTCTCTCTCTCTCTCTCTCTCTCTCTCTTTAGAA
>JAOXYF010000008.1:4186409-4196949 GCA_028565775.1 Sternarchorhynchus goeldii
GGGGGACATGAGCCAGAAGGTTCTTACTGTCTCCTGCAGGGGGGACATGAGCCAGAAGGTTCTTACTGTCTCCTGCAGGGGGACATGAACCAGAAGGTTCAAAGGTGCTATTTTAGTTCCATTTTATTTGGGTCCTTCAACTCCTAAAGCAGCTGGACACCATGGAGAGGTTTGCTGCTTCTGTCTTTCATTCTCTGCTTCAATCTGTCTCGTTCCTCTCCTCCTCGCCTCTCTGGCGGAGGCACCACTCGGGACCACATGCAAAGTGCAACATTCAACCTGAAGAATGAACAATTGCTTTCAGTTACGTTCAAGAAGGCCTGTATTTTTAATGATGATGACTTTGGGTTTGCTGAACGCGGAATCTGACCACTCATCGGCTCTTTGTTAACAAAAAGACTGAAATAAAAGACGGAAAATGAACATAAAGAACTGTGTCTGTACAACACCTGGACTTTCAAAGGGTTTTATACAACACAAGCACAACATAAACCAACAGGCTGCTCGTCTGTGTAAAAAAACCCGAACCTTAAAGAGGGCCTGTGAACTATGGTCCAAAATAGGAAGACCTCCAAAGGCCTGCAGTGTGGATAATTTAAGAATGATCAATTGTTTTTTACACAACTGATCTGGATAATTTGGGGAATTTGATTTGGCAAAGTATATAGTAGCAGCTCCAAAAATGAGATTTACAACAGCAAAGAAAAAGTTAACCAAAAAATGAAACCTGCACAAACCCTTAAAGATAAAAACAAGTTTCAGCAAGTTTTGCCATCTGTACTCTAATAAATATAACAGTGTGAATTGAGGGAGTGTTTGTTGGTTGGTTGCGGACACAGCATGGATCAGTGACTATCAACGAGAGCCATGACTGGAACAGACTCCAGGCAAAACAGTTCTGGCATGGTGAGCAGAATCGAAACATTTGTCATGATGGGAAGCCGCCAGTGCCGGAAGACAACAGCTTAGGCCAGAGGCATTCAGTGCTCTGGATCTTAAGAGAATCTCTCTAGAAAACTCAATGGCATAGTAAACAGCTCTGGGTCACTGGGTTCAGATCAGGGGACAGGATAGGGACTCGGTCTGACCAGTAACACTCCACTCTCTACCTCCCCTGGCCAGTCTGTGTGCCGTTGGACTTGTATGCACCCGCCAGGTGGACAAGAAGAATGTTCCAGCCTTAGAACTAATGTGTGAATGAATCTGTATGTGAGTGTGTGTGTGGCCATTCATCTCTGGGGGGAGAGAGGACAGGTTTGAAGTAGCAGGCATAACAACAGAGACCAGACACAGGTTGGATTAAAGGAGATGAAAGGAGACCTTGTACCACTGCCCTCACCATCTCCACCCCCCTGTGCAGCTCCAGCACCCTGACCCTCCAGCACCCTAACCCTCCAGCACACTGAGCCTCCAGCACACTGACCCTCCAGCACACTGAGCCTCCAGCACACTGACCCTCCAGCACACTGAGCCTCCAGCACCCTGACCCTCCAGCACCCTGACCCTCCAGCACACTGAGCCTCCAGGCCAGTCAGAGCAGGCCAGGAAGAGAACAAAAGCAACATCTGCAGTTAAATGACATGCTTCCACTTCACTTTGTCCAAACATAATCCATTATTGAAAACATTTTAAATATCAGACTCTGCACAGAAAGTGAGTGAACTCAGCTTCATAGAGTATATGTATGGATTTCTATAATCGGATGTTCACTTTTCACTGGTAAAAAAACAGGTTCATAAAACAGGCCTCCAAGCAGGTCTTGAAAATCACTGTGCACAGATATACTGTATGTGGCTTTGGGATCCAAACAGCTTAGTGAAGGATGTGCAGCACAGGAACATCAATGGTTGCAGCTATTTAAGTTTTCAAGGCGATGAAGATGGCATGATGCTGCACATTCAGTCAGTCATTTTGGTATTTTTGTAAAAGAAGCCACATAAACTAGGACAAACGGAACTGATTCATATGAAATCAATTTAGCTGCGGTATGTGCTTGATGGTGCTTAATGTAACAACTAAAATTGGGGAGAGATTCTTCTTTACTCCCAGTGAGATGTTCCCACACTCCGCCCCCTCCCTGACTCCTCCCATATCTCCATGGCTAAGACATTCTCAGATCCACAGCATGGGAGACTCAGTGTTCCAGCTCAAAGCTGGAGTGACCCAGGCCTTCAAGCAAAGTCCACCCACATGTTTCACAACTACCATCATTAACTCCATGCATGGGCTGATGTGCAAACTAGTTAGAAACAGATAATTTTTTTAAAAATGTAATTCAACAAAATTTTGATTTGTAAAAAGGTTTTCTTTAGACAGCATAGACACCTCTGCAGCAGATACGTCGGCCCGTTCCATGCGTGGGGGGTTTAGCTGAGGGGTAAGGTCGACTGTTTCCAGGGAGGAGTGGCTGAAAGATACACAGAGCCCTTTTTCATTCGCCGGGCTTCGGGCCCTGCTGCTGCTTTGATGCGATCGCTCGTCCCTCCCGTCACAACAACCTCGCATCTGTGTGCCTTCTTTCAAACAAGGACATGCAGAAGATGAAGATAAGCATGCGGCTGATTGGCCCACTGGGAGCTGCAGTTTGGCCACTTCACTGACTCTTACGGGCTGTGAATGGGGAAACAGGGGAGGCCCAGATCTGACACCTTCATAGCTGTTGAGGTTGGTTGGGGTTAGGGGTGGAGGTGGGGGGGTGATGCCTGTTCAGTGACTGAGCAGATTGAGCTCGCCTCTTGGACATGGAGCCCCGCCTCTAACCGGGGAACTGGGGCCTCATCTCCATTTAGACCCACCATCTTTTTCTTTTACCCAGCAAAGGGTGACAAAGGTTTCTCAATGTTCTCCCACTCGGGCTCCACAGCGGAACTCTTCAGATGCTGGCGCAGGGTCGTGAGGGGGTGGGACTCCACAGGGTTGCCCTTTATGCTAGCAGGGGACTCTTAGCACACTCCCCAACACTGAAGAGAGAGGAGAGAAATGGACTGTTTCAACTTCAGTGGCTCACGACTCCTCAAGGCAAGCGAACACAAGAACACCTTTGTCTGATTCCACAAGGGCTCCACAGGATCAGACATTCATTCACAAATCACAGACATATTCAGCATATACGACCTGCCCAACCGCTTCAAACCAGTGTGAGTTTGGGTCTGGCATTACTTAAAAATAATGACAATCAGCTGTTGTCGACTTCCCCGACCAGCTTTCCCAGAAAGGCGTAAGAAAGGGGAGACAGAAAGAACTGAAGGTGATGAGCACCCTTGAACAAGGAGAAAGGACATTAAGTTGTATCCATAAATATAAGCCGTGAAAACCTCTGGGTGGGTTGTTACGTCAGTCCTAAAAACAGCAGCTAACCCTTCGGTGTGTCCCGACCCGATTGGGCCATGCTGGGATTCCAGAGTCGACAGGGCCTAGAGAAACGGTGTGTGCATCAGTGCAGCCCCTTCCGCTCAGATCGGTTACTCTGCCTGAGTTCCTATCTGTGGCTTTTCCTGTCTAATACTCCTAGTGTTTCATACCATGAGAGCAGATCAGTGAAGGCCACACATGGGGCAAACCACAGTTAATACACTGTTGCCTACACTTGTTTAACAGAGCTGAGAGCTTCCTGAGATTGATAACGAAAAGCTACTTTTCTATGTCACATCACAGAAGAAACCCTTCCCATCTCTGTAATTCCAAATGGTTCTAGAGACTCACAGAATGCTTCGATCAGACTTGTGCTGGTCCTGTGAGAAATCACACCAGCTACTGCATGTTTGTGCTTCAGAACATTCCAACCGCAATAATCTACTTCAACGATGTAGATGCCGATTTTGTGAGCAGCTGACTGCAGGCTGAGCTAATGGGATCTGTGGAGACATGAGCAGGAGTGAGCAGGCAGAGTCGGTGGGGAGACGGGCAAATCAGCAAGCCGGCACTGGACTCCAGCGCTGGACGAAGGGCAGCTATACGGCGAGATGGCTGCAGGCCTGGAGGTCAGAAGGCTGGTCCAGGTGAAGGTGGTGCAGGCCAGCAAAGTCTTGGCCCAGATGGCACTCCATGCCCCTGCTACCAGCAAGCCCCGGCACATCTGACACGCTTCCATAGCACCTCTGTCCGGGAGAGGAACTTCTGGGAACTGCTGGCTTTCTTCTGAGATGTTGGGAGCCTCCATGGTCCACTGTTTTATTCTCTTGCAGAAGCACTTGGCAAGAAAGGAATGTCTGTTACAATCTTTCCATCTACAAGGAAGTTTGATGCACATAGGCAATGGCCCAGAAAGAGAAAGTGGGAGAAAAAAACAGAGAGAGAGAGAGAGAGAGAGAGAGAGTAAGTGAGACAGAAAGATAGAGGGAGTGCTCAAATATGTTCCAACAGACCTAGACACTGGGCTGACTGGAGCACGGACGGCAGCAAGATTCTCCCAGACATGTTTGCACAATGCACCTTAATCTGATTACTTTCACTTACTGCAATTAAGCACTCAGTGTTTCTAAAACATGACTAAAGGCAAACAGCATGGAAGGGCAGAAAATGTGAGAAAGATAAATCAGGATAAATCAAGATAAAGTTTTTTTGTGCATTACCTGACCTATAATCCTTCTTTATTCTCTGTATATTTCTTATATACAGAGAAATTATAATGCAATAAATGGATAAGTAGAGTTTATTGCATGGGGATGGTTCCACAGTTTGAATGATGTAACCAAGGTGAGTCATACTCAGAACACAGAAATGTGAAAACGTGCCTGTTCTTGTAAATATTTATAGTATTTTTTTACAGTAAAGTTGAATGGCTATTTACTGTCTTACTATATAAAATAAATATAAGACCCGTTTAAAACCGTTAATTCTTAAAATCTTTGTCGTAAATTTCTGAGGCGATTTTTCAAGTGAACTACTGTAACCAGCCCTTAGCTTTGTGCCGAGACAAAAGCACACAGACGCTGTGAAGCCTCTCTGTGCCCTTTGCCAGCCAAGTGAGCGTTCGATGGTAACAAAAGTATCTAAACTGTGTCGAACCTTTGCTTGTCCTCAAGCACCCAAGCATCAGCTGTAAATAAAAGCTGTAAGAGGTTCTGCACACCTGCGATCTTCATTGGAGTGTGCTGTTGCCCAGTGCCAGAGCTCCTAATCAGATAGAGACCCTCATCTTTCTTGAACGTTTAGGTCCCCAGTTGAGAAGTGTTGTGGCTAGCAAGCTTGACTTTGATACATCAACAACAGTGGCTTTCAAACAGTTTTCTAAGATTCTGAACACTAAAATATGTGTTTTCTGTGCCCTCCTTTAATTTAGATCGAGTGCTGGACCTGTCGTGGGTGTATTTTATCTGCAAGACATCCCAGGGAGAGTCTTCAAACCCTGAATCTGCTGCTGTGAGAACCAGCTGGCCAGGTTCCTGCAAAGCTACAGGTCGAAATTCAGCCCCTGCTAGAAACTTCTATTATTAGACGCTTATTAGGCTCCATTCATCTTCAAATGCCTGAGAAAGTCAGCGAAGGTTTAAGAACAAAGACATCAGTGGCTCACTGCCCACTGCCATAATGCCCTTCTTGATCTCCTCTTCGGATTAGGGATTAAACTCGAACTCGGAGCGCTGTTTTGTCTCCGTCATTTTTTGCAGGTCAGGGTTGGCCAAACATGAATTGTAATTAGCACCACGAGGTTACGGCAGGCTAACGAAGGAGCGGCGAGCCCCCAGCGGGGAGCAGGGAGACGGGGAGCGGAGCGGCCGGGCTCAGGTTACAGCCTAGCGCTTGGATAAAAATACCTCCACGAATGAACATGTAGACAGTTTGAATCTTTCCCCCCTTAAAGCTGTGAGGACCCCAGCGGGGAGTGAGGGCTGGGGGGGTAAAAGGGGGCACAATGGGAACCAGATGGCTCATGAGAAATGCTGTGAATGTGTCTGCAGGAACCTGTGTGTGTGTGTGTGTGTGAGAGAGAGAGAGAAAAAGAAAGAGAAAGAACCAGACAGACCTTGCACCATTGCCATGTATCTATGGTGGTTCAGATGTGTCTGCAGCCCAGAAGAAGGCCCAGGTCACAGTTCAGCCATTGTTACAGCAGGCAACCACAACTTATTTGAATGCAAAACAAACAGAGAAGTTTAAAATGTAATCAGGTATCATCATGAATACATTTTTCAGTTAATGGCAGATCCAGGTGAGTCACAACAAACAACACATAGCAGCTACCAAAACGTCTCTCTCACTGACGTGTGTGTGTGTGTGTGTGTGTGTGTGTGTGTGTGTGTGGTCTCCTGGAGTAGCTTGAGCTTTTGTAAGTGACATCCATCCATCTCTTTGGACAAAATGTCCACATGTGGTGAGAGTGAGCTACAGATTGCAAGATAACCCATTTCTACAGCATTAGGACAGTGGCAGGAAGATGGAACAGAGTGAAATAAGAAGCATCTGGCAGAAGAATTTCTTATCACCAGCATCATCCAGCATGGTGAAGGTATCTCAGGGACCCTGCTGACAGAGACAGCAGTGCAGGTTGGGTAAACATGCCCATGCCGAGGGCGTGTGGGTGCCTGATGGCAGGCTAGCCCGTGCCAAACACCTCGCCAGCACAAACCCTCACGCGAGTTACCAGAAGTCTAACCTGCAGCGCCACACCTACAAGAAAAGAGCGTGCGAGCGATGAGCTGACTCACCGCGCACAGCCTTCACGAGCGGAGAGAGTGCGCCTGGAGAAAGCTGTCATCTCCTTTGTTTTGTTTTCCCAACCTCCCGCGTCACTTCAGTGTCGAAATCTTATCAGTGACCCGGGGAGCCGTAAGCCCGTATGTGTCTGAGGGCTGTCAGGACACGGAGACCCGGCTGGGGTTAGATAACATCGCCCTCATCGCCAAGTGCCCCAGGATCCAACCCCATCCCAGCACTTGCCCACCCCCATCCCAAAACCAGCCCTTCTCTGCCCCCTTCTCTGCCCCCTTCTCCGTGCGTCCCGCCTTGTTTGGGTTGAGCCTCTGCCTTCTGGCAGGCCGGTGTTTCCCTTGGCCGTTAGACGTGACTCTAACTCTATTAGAGCGCAGGGATGGCGGGAGAGTGAAACCGAACTGGGCCTGCAGCTCCTCGTTCCACGAATGTCTGTCTCTGGAAGGCGGCTGGACTGTGCGACTGGCTGCCTGCTCCGTGGGTCAGAACGTCACTACTCTGGGCTGCTAAGTGAGGACGTCTCGAGTCTTCCGCAGGACAGTGGAGCCAGCGTGCAGTCAACCACACAGTATGCAGTCAAATGATCTGGATGTCCTGATGTCCCTGGCTTGGTTTAGGTCGAGCACAGTTCTTTTTTGAAGATTTCCAAATGCTGCATGTTGTATGACTGGACTGGAGTGGGTAGCTAACAAGTGGCCTGGCTTCGACTCTGGAAAAGATACATCCTACAGGTGCTTGCGTGAACCTCGGTTCACTGGACCGGCACGATAAACACAAGCCAGGACATATAAATATCACTTCCCCCAGCAGAATAAGGGGGAAGAATGAGGCAAGACAAAAGGCTGGAAAAAGTGCACTCATGCCTGAGCAGGACTGTCCTCTGGGTCACGCCTGAGTTGGACCATCTGGGTTATGCCTGAGCAGAACTGTCCTCTGGGTCACGTGGGACTGTCCTCTGGGTTACGTCTGAGTGGGACTGTAATCTGGGTCATCCAGGACTGTCCTCTGGGTCACATCTTAGTGGGACCATTGTCTGGGTCATAACTAAGCAGGACTGTCCTCTGAGTTACACCTGAACAAGACTGTCCTCTGAGCGGAACAATCCTCTGGGTCACGTGGGACCGTCCTCTGGGTCACGTGGGACCGTCCTCTGGGTCACTGGCACATGATTCCAGAAATCCCAGAGTGCAACATAACAAGATGAAACTGAGGGAGAATCAATGACAGAACAGAGGACAGCTCTGCCGCATGGCTGTGTATGATGTGGAGGGAGCTGGGAAATGGAGTTGGTGCTCAGTCTCGGAACATCTGTGAACGTGCTCAGTCCTTCTGTCACACATACACACATACTCAAACACACATCTAATCTCACACACACACACACACACACACACACACACTGTAACATTGTTTACGGCCTGGAAAGGCGTAAGGAATTATTGAGAATTTATGACTCCAAAAGTTCCCCATACACATGCTTGCGTGTTTCAAATTGTCAACCTGAAGGCCAAAGCCGACTAATTCCACCGTGTAAGGATTTAGGGGAGGTGTAAATCACTGTTTGGGGGGATGGTAAATCACTCAAGGTGAAGCGGAAGCAGTATGGAAAGTTTCCATAACAACAGCTCGTTAAAAAGACCACGTCCCTCCAACCTCTCGTCACCTGTCATCAGGGCTGCTGTTCTCCGGGAGAACATCCTGCACAGACAGTGCAGTGTGCGGGACCCTGTTAGCCAACTCCTGTGTGTTAGTCCACCTTTAAGGATACCTTTATTACCATCACCAAAGAAAACGTAGCTTGTGTTTGGGTTAAATCATCTGCTAATTTGCAGACCAGGATGGAAAAAGCCAACTGTCATTCATTTAGCTTCTATTGTTTCTGCTACTTCAGGCTTTTAAATCAGTATGGCTCCTTTTATAGAGAGGTTTTACAAACATTGACAAGCTAAGTCAAATATCAGCTAATTAGAAAAGCATGCCAACTTCATAGAGTGCTTGGCTGTACACATATGCAGTGGTCTGCTTAACTGAAACAAGAACACTGAATATCTGCACTGAAAAAAATAATGCATATCTGTTCATGTGGTGCTTGGATGTGTTTAACGTCAGGGGTTAACCCTCTGAGCTCCACTTCATCATGGCAATAACCACAATGTGTTTTTAACTACCTGCCATGAGGTGGGCCCGAATTAAACGGAGCCGTTGGCTGGGATTGTTAGAGCAGCTCACCTCACAAACAAAACAAAGCCATTTACAGACACGCTCGCTCTCTCGGCCCAGGCGGTTTCGAAAGAGCCGTCAGTGCGGTGTGGAAGAGGTTAGGAGAAGTAAACAGTGGGCCTGGCTGTAATGAGACCACACGCTGGCCTTATCCGAATAAATGGTAGTGCTGGCCCTGCTTTGACAGCGTGCAGCCCAGCCTCTCCGCGCTGATTACGACGAATCGCCATGTCAACCGTTCGACCTACATCGCTGGGCCATGCGCTCATCCTGTAAACAGGCCGTCGCTTCGCAGGAGACGCTTCGAACGCCCGGGATTCGGCCGGCCCCGGTTTGCACGTTGTTACGCAGAGTACGGCACCACACCACCTCCCACAGTCAGCCATGACTCGAGCTTTTTGTGAGCAGTGTGGAGACCGGGAGCTGTGGTGTGTATGTTCCCGCTTCCAACAAATGAAGCTTCCCGCAAGAATGACACAGAATGACAACGACACAGCGAATCTAAACGGCCACGTCTGTGATGCCCGACACTGGAGAAGCACTGGGGGGGGAGCAGAATTAAAGCCATGCCATTTTCAGCACCACAGTAGCAAAAAATGTGCTAAGAAATAAACAGAGAGAGAGAGAGAGAGAGAGAGAGAGAGAGAGAGAGAGAGAGAGAGGGGTGGGGGTGGGGGTTATGGAGCTTAAAGTACTTCTAATGGATTATCAAGACGGAGACCGTCGCAATTGTATTTCAGTCAGGAACTGTCTCACTCCCATTCCAGCACCATCAATCGAAGCCTTTTCAGCAGATTTATAACAGACGGAAAATGGCGATAGAGAAAGGACTGAGCAGCCCAGGAGACTCCCTTGTTTGAGTCTGAATGTCTGAGGTACTCTCAGCTGTTGATAACAACTGTTCAAATCAGCTGGAAACTTCAGCAGATTTTTCAAAAGGCTCATTCAGTATAGCTGCTATGGTGAAGATTCTAACAGACATTTCTACTGGGACATGAGAACTTTGCTTTCGTTATGCAGACTCAGATAAGAAAAGCATTCAATCAACTAAAAGTGATGACAAACCACATAGTTATCTCAAAAAGAAACATCTAAAAAATAAAAAATAACCCTTCCAGAGATACGAATAAAAATGTGTCACTTTGCTAAATATTGTTGCAAATGTATGAAATGTTTATAGAACATGTTTAGCCATGTAACGTGTAGAAATGATGCAGTTATGGGTTTGGCATATGTAGAGTCTCTGGGGGGGGCAGTGCATATATGAAGCAGTGCATATATGAAACAGTGCATATATGAAGCAGTGCATATATGAAGCAGTGCATATATGAAGCAGTGCATATATGAAACAGTGCATATATGAAGCAGTGCATATGCTGAAGCTGGTGATGCTGTGTGTCCTGAAACCAAGCAAATGTACTGGTTTAAGCACTGAATTTGTACAAAAATGAACGTTAATTAATTAATTAAATTAGAATTTAGGAACATGCAAAAAGTAACAAGAGCTTAAAAGTACAGAGTCAGAAAAGCTGTGGCATGATCCATATTGTACAGCTGCACAGTATAGTGTATGGCTGCAGGATTTGTTCTCCGTTCGTACTGGTTAGGGTTAGGGTTCGTACTGGTTAGGGTTAAGGTTCATACTGGTTAGGGTTAGGGTTCGTACTGG
>JAOXYF010000008.1:4209972-4223479 GCA_028565775.1 Sternarchorhynchus goeldii
TCCCCGCGGTCTGCTGGCCGCGCGACGCTGCTGCCGAGTTGTTTTGATCGCAGTTGCAGACGAAAGCTGGTGAGGTAAAGGCACCGAATGGAGGAGCCTTCTCCAAATTACAGAACGGATCCCGAAAAGACAGGAAATCCAGACTTGCGGGCCAAAGTTAGTCTGACTGTATTTAAGTGCCCATGAACGGGCATGTCTGGAAGAGGTATGGAAAGGGTGTGGCATGAAAATAAAGGGGGGGTATGGGGGGTTTGGGGTCAATGTCTTGTTCAACCCATTGCATAGCTGACTTGGGGGAGGGGGTGTTGACATCATAAAGTCAGGGACCTTGCAACAGTTTCGGTGTTAAACACCTAATTATGTAGGTTACCAAGAGGAAAAGCACTTCTGGAGGTTGAAGGACCGTCAGGCAAAATGCACGGAGCCTTTTTAAAGAATAGCACGTAGTTCAAGATGTCCCCCCCCACCCCCCACCCCACCAGGACAGCTGTGGTTGCACCAACCACTTCAGGAGCTGCAAAACCAGCCTGCTTCCACTGAACTTGGCAAAGTCATTTAGAGGGAAAACACAGGCCCCTAATTTCTTTCCTCCTCTTCCTGGACTCTCCAGCTGTGCTCTGTCACTCGCAGGCTGACCCAGATATTTCAGCCGCAAAAACCTCAGACAGGTACATAACAAACAGGGCAGGAGGGAACCGGACTGAGACGTATCGGCCCGCGAGCCGTCGAGCCTGCGCGCCGCCCACCGTACCACGCGTCGTTTAAGGTCCGCCCGCCGTACCACGCGTCGTTTAAGGTCCGCCCGCCGTACCACGCGTCGTTTAAGGTCTGCCCGCTGGGTCGGAGCAGGGCAACAGGCGGCGACCACGGGAGAGCCTGCACTCTGCTGCCATGTGACCAACAGGGGCAGGGCTGGGTCTGATCGGGTCCTGCCGAGGCTGGGTGCAAAACGGTTCTCCTCCGCTCCCTCAAGCGTTCAATCACTCGCTCTGGATGTGTTTTTCTAACGCTCTCAGGGTGATGGTGACAGGTTTTCCAGGTTCACTTCACAATGACATCAGCCAGTTTAAACGAGGGACCATTACACCTGAGTCCACTTACCGCTGACCAGACTCACATCACACACACTCTCACACCACACTCTCTCACATCACACACTCTCACACCACATACTCTTTCACATCACACACTCTCACACCACACACACTCTCACATCACACACTCTCACACCACACACACTCTCACACCACACACACTCTCACATCACACACTCTCACACCACACACACTCTCACACCACACACTCTCTCACATCACACACTCTCCCGCCGCCAAAAGGGAAAACAAATTAATCTGCTTATGAAAACAGAAGGAGCAGCATAAAATCCAAACATGCCTGTGATCGCAACTGCTGAGTCTAGTGGGTGTACAGTTTCTTCTGCCTGGTCAAAACAGCCAGACAGTGGTAAACTGAGTGGGCTGTTCACTCTCTATCTCCTCCTCTCTCTCTCTCTCTTATTTTCTCTCTCTCCCTCTCTCTTTCATTCTCTTCCCTTTCTTTCTATGTCCCTGCCTAACCCACATCACATACTGACATGAATTAAACCCATAATCACATGTAAAACTGTATCCCTGACCCATACACCCAATGCACCAGCAAAGGTTTTCAGGTCAAAGGAAAGTTGCGCCAATCCGAGCGCTGGATTAGTGGCAGCGGGTCCCCACCCCGCTTCTGACCCCGTGACCCTGCGGCCGGGAGCCTGAAGCCAAGGGCAGCAGCCCGGCCTGGCCTTTCCCCTGCGACCGCAGAGCGAGCACTGGCCAGCCCAGGCGGAGGATGGGACACGCTAAAAATACAGAGCTCACTGGGAACCGGTGCAACCCACTGAATCCACACGCACCGTCTCTTCCTCTGTTTCATCTCCAAGCAAGACCAAGCAAAACTATGCGCATTTAAAACTATGTGTGCTCTGTAGTCTTAGATTATTTCCCCTCTAAGATATTTTACTGTCATAGAAGGTCCAGTATAAAAGGACACACTTTACTAAAATGCTCTAATATATGCTAGTTCAGTTCACTTTTTTGATAAAGAACATTTCCAGAACACATCCTGAATCTACCTAGAACACATCCAGAAGACGTCCTGAATATACCTAGAACTCAATCTACAGTATCTGGAATGCATCTGGAACACACCCTGAACATATCCAGAACACATCCACAATACATCCAGAACGCATCCTAAATGAATCCAAAACGCATCCAGAAAGCATCTAGAACACATCCAGACACTGGGCTGTAACATCCAGCCTGTAACATATTCACCCCTCATGACATCATTCCCTATGTTCAGCCCTCCTGCCATTATTCCTCATGCCAAACTGTAAAAACATCAAAAGCTGGGCTAAATGAAACACATTTTGTCACCACCGAATTAGTCTACAGCAGATTCGACATGCCCATTAACACAGAACAGGACGCCGTCTCGCGTTTTGTGGCTATAAACGAGCCTGTGGTCTCCATCCAAACATGCAGTGTTCAATTAGCACTCTTCCCTAAAAAAGCACCAGCCATGTGGGAGTGGGGGCAGGAAACCTCTGGTTGCCCCCGACGCGCTACAGAGCAGCCAGGCTGCAGAAGTGGCAAGAGCCCGGCAAGAAGACGTCCCCGTGCAGCCGTGGACGAAGGAGCCGCGTAGCTATAAAACCTCTGCTCTGCATAACATTGTCTGAGACTAATCCAGTCTGCAGCCCCAGCCGTGAAGGTCTAGCCTGTATTTTACAGTGTTTAGCATAACTTCTCATTACTGCACTCTGTTATTTCGGCAGAATCCATGTGCAGACAGAAAAGGCTTCCCAAAGAAAACAAAAAAACAAAAAAAACAATACAGTGACGGGCCACGTTCGACCAAAAGAAACAATACAGTGATGGGCCACGTTCGACCAAAAGAAACAATACAGTGACGGGCCACGTTCGACCAAAAGAAACAATACAGTGACGGGCCACGTTCGACCAAAAGCGTGCGTGCGTGCGTGCGCACGTGCGTGCGCGGGATCGGCCGTTCAACCTCACAAATGCCAGGAAAGAAAGCTGAATGATATCCAATCAGATAAAAGAGATCATTATGGCATTAATGATTGGATGTTACGTTGGACGGTTCCTTCTCTACCAGAAAGAGCCATTTCTGAAGTTACTTTCAATTGGCCAACCCAATAAAAGTTGCTTTCTGATCATGTCAGCTCGCTCAGCCCATGTTCTGCTGGAGGAAACGTGCTGAGGTGTTGGGTTTATTCTGTCAGGTTTGAGATGTTCTGCACCATTCAAACATCACAGTCAGAAGCGTTGCAGAGGAGAGGAGAGTGGGTGCGGTATGGAGCCCTACAGATTATTATGTCTCTTAGCCAACTGACTGAAGCAAACTAGGCCTATAGTTCTCAAACGCAATTATAACTAAATGCATTTAATTTTGGCATCACATACAACTTTTGGGTGAAACCAATACCTACAATAAATGGTCATACAATAAATATTCTAAAAATACATTATAGTTATAATGTTATAGTGATGTTAATACATTGAAGCAATATCACATACTTCTCTATGGAAATTCCTGGGGAAATGATCTCATTGGCTCATTGTCTAAAATCATTCTCTGCCATTTCTGCAACACATTAACACACACCATTCTTTTGTTTCTCTATTACCTTTTGCATGTTGCCAAATACTTTTCATACAGTGAACCAGTAACGGAAGAAGGTCTCTCCACAGCAGAGGGTTGTTTGGCCTGTCTGTACCACACTGTATGTCAGCGCAAGAGGAAAGCATAGCTATGACACCCTTGAGGATGACTTAGTCTAGAGTGCCTTCACTGAAGCATCCTCTGGTTTACTGGAGCATGCTGTCTGAGATGGTGGTGTGTTGGAAGTGAGAGTGGATTACTGTTTGCAGCTGTTTCCAGATGTCGTGTACAGGATGTCTCTGGGTGAGAGGGAGATAACTAATTAAGCCTGTTACATTTACTCAGTGGCGTAATTTGAGGCTGGAGCATTCCCTTCAGCTTAACGAAGAACAGGGCGAAGACGCCTCTCGAGAGAACAGCAAACAGACGTGGCGAACCACTGAGCGTTTTCAGACTGACGCAGCCAGCTGCCGCCCCGGCAGGTGGACGCTGAACACGGAGCAGGCGGAGAGCCCATCCCTCCGACCCGCCTGGTCACCGTGGCAACCTGCCCTGCAGCACCACTGTGCATTAACTCGCCTGAGTGCCGCATCACGGCCGACGCCGAGGGCCGGATGTCTGGTGCTTAACAGCACTTTGCTTGTGCTGAAACAATAACATCTAATGCTGCCACCTCACATCTGTCGATAGTAAGAAATGCTGAATCATGGTTTAGGCACTGGCAAGCCAAATGAGTCCAACCTGCATACGGCCCATTAAAACAACCAAGGCTGAGAGAAACTTCAAACTAGCTTTGTACAACAGGACTGAAGTTTGACCAGCATCAGGAGGTTTAGCATCTTATACACAATTGCATGATGCTCGTTAATAACAGGTGTGGAATACATAACGCTCACGTGTACTTACCAAGTTACAACCTATTTTGTGAGTCTTGCTAATAATGTTTTGATCCTTAATGTCAAAGCCAGAGTTTCAGCTAACCAAGATGATGCCAAGAGAACAAGATATGCTTTTAAAAGCCTCAGCAGGAAGTGAAGTAAGGAAGACCAAAACATTCTCTCCCACCACACCTCTGGAGAGTGAAGATGAACACAAGTGCTTAGCATGTGCAAAATAGAACCACATCAGTTATGGAGAGTAGGCAAAGTCCTATAATGAAATACTCCATCTACCCTCCAGTGTACAGAGCAATGCCTCTCTAAGCCTTCAGAAAGTGTTGAACAGGCAGGAGTGTTTGCCCTAGAAGTGAATGAAGGGATGAGCCACGTCTAGGTAAGGATCACTTAGTAGCAAAGCGTCTGCATCAAGACCTGTGCAAAAGAAATCAGAGCTACCACATTCCCCAGGCTTCGCACAAGGGCACGAGATGCATCTGTTTTTAGGGATTACATCATTACCATGACTTGGCAAGAAACAGCAGGTTGGACACTGTGGTGTTTTCAGACCCTAGCGTGTGTTTGATTTCAAGGTCTTCCAAATGAAGAACGCAGCGTTGTTAAAAGGTCTGGGTATGACATTTTTTTTTCAGTTTTTTTGTAGATAACCAGAACACATGCACAATCCTGCCATGTCTTGTCAGAGGTTAAACGTGTTCATGGACTATGCAGTCTGCATCGGTTCCTCCGCTAAACCTGGCTTTTTTTCTCATGGACGGTCACTCAATGCTGAGTAAGATGGATACATTCATTGAGCAAGTCCACGCACCATGCACTCAGCTTTTAACATTGATGCAATCAATGTAAGACCAGTTCTGCTGCGTGAGACGAAGTAGGAAGCTGTACCCTAAACACAGGAAGCTGTCAGGGGGCAAAATCTCACCACAAACTATTGCTAGGAGGGCAAATAAACACATGCACCCTCTGTCCATGTGTGTCTGTACTGCACAAAAGACAGAGAAAGAGTTCAAGCTGGTGCATTGTGATACTGAAGTGAATTAGATGTTCCACATCACAGACAGGGCCACTAAAAATGCCAAGAAACTCAAATCTCTCTCCCACATCAGTAGGTCTCTGCTGAGTCTGTAATAAAGATGATTAAGATTAGGATCTTATATGGACTGTGCCATTTAAATAATAGCAAGTGTGCAGGTCACAGCAGCCCGAGCAGACCAAGCACTCTCCTGTTCTCTAGCTTCCCTTCAGATGACCGCATGTCTCCCTTAAGCATAGCTTAGAGCTGACATTACTTTGAGACATCAATAACCCATGGAGATCTAGGACTCAGCAGTGATGATAAGTGTGTGTCAGTCATCTGAGGAGGTGTGACCGAGACTAATCAGAGAGGAAACCTGGGACCAGATCAACGACAGCTGTCGATTGCTTGGCACATGGACACAAGCAGACATCCACCAGCCAAGCACGGTCTTCAGACGACCTGCATTCCACAACAGCCACAACAACACAGCTTCTAAATCCAGCTCAGGGAGTAATGCTTTGTTTATGTGGTGCAAATGGACTAGAATCAGGCTACAGTTGGAGGGTGTTTTTGGAGGAGTGCAGAAGTCCTCTGGAGCGTGTCGAACCTCTCGACTGTTTTGATGCTCCATACAGGTACAGACGTTGTGCGCATATTTAAAATTGCTGCGGGTAACCTGTCACCAGCTGTGGGGGTTTTATGCTACTCTGGATCAGCAAAACATCTGATGGGCCAGGGAATTGTTTATTTATCTAGAAAACTCAAACAAGCAAACAAAAACAAATGCATCCATACAAGTTGTGAATGCGCTCGTAAGCTGTAACTGCAGTTCTAGGAGTTAGAACACTTAGTTAAAAAAGACGTTAAAGGTCTTACAGAAAGGTGCTAGGCCGCTGCGGGGAGGGTTAGCCTGAAATATCCCCAATATTTTCCCCATCAGCTGGCGCGGAGCACCGCTCTGTTATGAGGGTGCGCTACAATAACGGTTATTTCCAGACACATTTTTAACACATTTCCAGAGATGAGGTAAAGGCTACAACTAAATCCAGTTTTGACCAAACAGGCTCTCCGTTATCGTCATACCTTTTGTGGAGCCTTCAGAAGTCTATGGACTCCGGCGATCTGGTTTATGAGTGGAATATCCTCCCTGAATGTGAAAAGAGGGGGTCTGGTCGGCTCCGGAAAATTCGTGCTGTTGAATGGATCAGTATCATCTAGGAACTGTACCCTGCATACAAACGTAGCCATGGTACATCCATGCAAGTAGGTTTAGGAAAAGTACGTAGGCTACAAAAAAGTACCGCTGAGAAATGCTCTTTGTCGTATCTTTTAGAGCCTAGCGTTCAAAAAGAAAACAGTAGCAATTCCTGCCCTGTCAGTTATCCAGAAACTCCGCGCTCCGTCTTGCCATAAGCGCCGAAAGATGAAATCGATAATTGTTATAAAAAGGCAATGCCGATGCCCTCCGTCCTTGCCTTCAGCCTTCTTCAGGGTTATTCTTTGTAATCTACTGCGTTCTTCTACAGCCTCTACAAAGGCGAAGGGCGACCGTATCCAAGGACATAGCGGACAGACAAGGTGCTGAAGCAGACTGACTGCGGACGGGACGGGACGGGACAGCCACAGTGAGTCTGATGTCTGCAGCAGACTGGGCTCCTCGACAGGGGACTCCTTCCAGCTCAAACCGTACAGCTTTGGTGGAGAAGTGTGTTAGCATGCACTGAGTTTGGGCACCCCCTAGTGGGTTCGTAAGATTTTAAAAACAGCAAATTCAACCTATAATTTGACGTTTTTGCTGGAAAAATAAATGGTTTTCCGAGGTCTTTTTAAATAGCAACATCGGGAATGAGTGTCAGTTTCAGTGAGCCTATAAAATAATTATGTTTTCGCTTAGATTACACTACTTTTTTTCTGGATGCTAATAGTGATTTTTAGCCTCACCTGACGGTGTAATGCAAATTTTAATTTAGAAAATTTCCAGAACAGCAGTCACCAACAACATAATAATATACTCTGCATCACTTTACTGACGTAGCACATCGATAAATAAAAACACCTGCAGTCTCAAGTACTTGGGACCACGTATCAACACCAGAGGGCAGTGTTAAGACTCTGAATGCGCTTTAGAAAGCCAACACTGCCCCTCGAGATACTGATAAAAAATGTTGACAATATAGTGACATGAACACTAACATGAAGTCCTATTTATAATGCTGGCATAAACAACTAGGTAATTATCTTAGATTATAATGAGCTGAAAAAGACATCGTCATTAATATTGCACTGATTTACAAACACAATATAATTATAATAAATATAAGAAACCAAACAAAATGCTACTACAACTAATAACAAGAAGAACAAGAACAATGATAATAAAAATTTAATTTATAATGCACTTTTTTAAAGCTGGAAATGATACAAACCGACAATAAATAAAAAGAAAATAACAGAAAAAATATATTTTAAAAATTTCCATTTTATACCTTTGAGGTTGTTTTTTTAAATTTATTTTATAGTATTTTGTACAGTACTATAAATACTACTGGAATGCTTGACAATACATCACAGTCGCTCCAGAATGATCTGTGAACTTATTAATGTACATGTTTGTAAGGGCTGTTGTTATTGTAGTAGCTTAAGATACTTGTTTTAGATTGTTTTTCTTGCTCAAACAGAAAGTTGCCAGGTTAGAGGAAATCATTTTAGATGTAAATACTGACATCCTCGTTTCCTACCCACTGTTATGAGCAGTATTGTCATAAGTACTCCTCATGTCTTGGAATAAAGATTATTATCTTCCTTTGTTAATGTTTTAGTAATGATACATCATGATGCATGTTTGGTGAGTGGTGTTTGCATAAGATAAGATCCCTTTCTTGTCATTGCACCATGTACAACGAAATTGAGCATCTGATGTGTGTGTGTGTGTGTGTGTGTGTGTGTGTGTGTATTTGTGTTCCCAAGCCTACATCCCAGGAAAGACATTCATTTGTGTGCAGAGTTTTTATAGGTGACCTTGACGTTGAATGTTGGACCCTTGTTAAACCACTGTAGTGATATGAAGATCATTATCTTCATTTATTAACCATTTGGCAGGGCACAGTAAAAGAGATGTGTGTGTGTGTGTGTGTGTGTGTTTGTGTTTGTGTGAATGTGTTGGTGTGATCACAAGCTTCCATCCCTGCTACAGCATTAATTATTGTCATGCATCCACAGTCATGGTTGCACTGGGCCTTATCTAGCTGACAGGGCAGATTCTCCTCACAGGAACCGTGGGCTGAAGAGGTGCTAAAGTTCACCATATATATTCTCCTTGCCCAGTCCGCTTTCCTATTTCATGAACTTCTCTGAACACCTTATCGGACACCTAAGGAAGCAGCAGGGATCGAGCTGAACCATGAGGCTGACGTTGCCTAACCCAGGCCTGGAGGATCGGATCCTGAGCCACGCTCAGCTGGAGAAGCTGGAGGTTGAGGAGGTGGGAGAAAGACCCAAGTGGGACAACAAGGCCCAGTACATGTTGACGTGTGTGGGTTTCTGTGTAGGCCTGGGCAATGTCTGGAGATTCCCCTACCTGTGTCAGAGCCATGGTGGAGGTGAGTTACAGTGATGGTGTTCTCATTATTAATAGACTTTAAAAATTAATAGAAATAGACGTTATTTCAACAAGATACAGGGCATTTAGCACTTGAAGTTGAATAAAGTTGGTAGTGTGAAGCATGATCCCACCCCATGTACAGGTTAACACACTTTTTGGGTGTGTGACCTGATTATGGTTGATAATAAGCCAAAATTATTCATCTGTTCCCAGAACAGAGGTGCCACCCTAAATTCATGTGTTGCTTGTCAAAGTCACACTTTTTATGAAAGATTTACTAGATGAACTACAGCCTTTTCTGTCAACTCTCAGTTTAAGGATGACCTGTGGTGCCTGAATGGTTACTGAGAGAATGACTGCTTCACATATATTAACTCACCCAAGGTAACATTTTGCTCCCAGCAGATACCGTAGATCCTACAAGCATCAGCACTTTTGAATAGCCAACACTCCTGGCAAACTGACAAGTGTTACAGCATTAAAGAGGAAAAGAAATGGTTCTCGTGCATGTGTGTGTGTGTGTGTGTGTGTGTGTGTGAGCGATATGCTTAGTACGCTATCATTTGTTCCTCTGTGAGTGGCTAAATGCATTCACTTAAAACCTTTATCGCCTGTGTAAACACATACTTACAAAAGCTCACCAGAGCGACTGAGTTAAACCACCTTACTGGGCAGGAGCTCAAACCCCAGCCTCCGATGACGCCATGCTGAATGACAGAGGAGCTGATAAGAACGTCTGTGCATTCATGACTACTGACCACCTGCAATCAGCATTTTGGAAAGAACAAAAGATTAGACATACCCGACTGCTGTCAGAACAAAATGTCCTCCAAAGCATAATATATTTTCCAGCATCAGATAGAAATCAAATATACTGAATTATTGAGGAGCTGCAGTCATGGAGGAGATGTATCACTGCAGAGTCCAGTGTTTCCCTGGCTTTAACACCTCATGATCAGAATCTGACAACCCCAACTACAAATATTACTCGACCATCAAACATCTGTTTGGAACGTTTTGTACACAAATGTTTACAAGGTTCCATGGTGTACATTAACACAATATGCAGACGTTTGTTTCAGAATGTGTGACCTTTATGGTTCTTTGCGTACCTTCTACCAGGGGCCTTCATGATTCCTTTCCTGATCCTACTGGTGTTTGAAGGCGTTCCTCTCCTTTACCTGGAGTTCGCCATTGGTCAGCGCCTGAGGAAGGGCAGTGTTGGGGTCTGGAGAACCATTAGCCCCTACATGGTTGGAGTAGGTGAGATATCAATCAATTTCTGATTTGCAGTGAGAACAAAGGCATCTGAAAATGAGCTGGAGTCTAAACGTGGCACTTTGCTTCACACTCTCCACTTATGTCTAAATGGTGTAAGGACTCGTTTAGCACACTGTTAAGAGGTGTTGTTCTTCTCTATGCAGGAATTGCATCCATGTTTGTGTCTTTTCTGATCAGTCTCTACTACAACACTATCATCGCCTGGATTATGTGGTACTTTTTTAACTCCTTCCAGGACCCTTTACCCTGGAGCCAGTGTCCCATCAACGAAAACAAAACAGGTACAATTTTCATCTGTCTGCACAGGTTCATTCGTAAAAAAATAAGAAATGAATCAGCAGTACACCAAATATACTATACCAAATTCTTTCAGAACCAGTAAACCAGTAAATCAGACATTGTCCACTGTTCGTAATTACAAGATGTCTGCACTAATTCCATACTTCCTATAAAAAGCAAATTCACTTATTGTAAACGTAACTCTGATGTTAGGTCTGGTGTCAGAATGTGCAAGGAGCTCCCCTGTGGATTATTTCTGGTACAGGAAGACCCTGAATGTTTCCACAGCGATAGATGAGGCAGGGTCTCTGCAGTGGTGGATGGTGCTGTGTCTGATTACAGCATGGGCCGTGCTTTATATCTGCTGTATCCGTGGAATTGAAACTACTGGCAAGGTACCATCACATGCACATACCTTATACACCATGAGGTGCTGGGAAAGCTTAAAGCGCTTTTTAAAGTGTTTAACAGGAAGTATAGATGTGATTCATGCAGTCCATAAAAATTCTGATTTCGAGCCATAATTATTGCAGTATCATTAAAGATTGTTTTCAAAAGCATACTGATAGTGTTATAAAATTTTAGTGCTGTTTCAACATAAATTGGCAAGAGCATTTGAGGCAGATTCATTGTATCATGTCTCTCAGTGTTAATCTTGACCTTTTTAAAGGTCATCATCCAAGTATGTAAAGTAAGTCTAGTATGACCATGCTTAAGAATGTTTACGTTCATTCATATTTCAATAAATTCTACAAAAACATTGTGTATTTCTAAATGTACTAGTTGATAAGGACCATCTGAGGTTTTTTTACTGCATACTATATAATGGCCAGATAGCAATATTGTTGTGTAAGGATATAATAAAAAGATTTAATGCACTACGATTTAAAAATTTATAACTAAAGAACTACAGACAGTGAAGGAGCAGTCCAGGCATTGTATCGGAGCAGAAATGGGAGCTCTGTCTCTTCTCCAGGCGGTGTATGTGACTGCCACATTACCCTACTTGGTACTTACCATTTTCCTCATCAGAGGATTAACTCTGAAAGGCTCGGTCAATGGAATTATATTTCTCTTCACGCCAGATGTGAGTGTCAATTCACACAAAGTCAACAACTTCTAACCGGTTCTGAATGACCTTTTATGGAGTCAGCTTTGCTCCTAATTTATTAGAGGTCCTGTCTGAGTATGTATGTTATGTATATTGTGATTTTACTATGAGTGTGTGTGTGTGTGTGTGTGTGTGTGTGTGTGTGTAGATCAATGAGTTAACAAATCCCACCACCTGGCTGGACGCAGGTGCTCAGGTGTTCTACTCCTTCTCTCTGGCCTTTGGAGGCCTCATATCCTTCTCCAGCTACAACTCTGTGCAGTAAGATGCCATGTCAAGTTCAGTTGTATTGTTTCACAAATGTTTACAAATACACTGTAGAACATCTGATAGACACTTGAACAGAGATAACTGAGAGAAGCACTAAATTATAAATACGACCTTCTAAAGCTGTACTATAATGAAGTGCGTTTGTTTTTCTCTCAGTAATAACTGTGAGCAGGATGCTGTCCTCATCTCCATCATCAACGCTTTCACCTCAGTCTTTGCTGCCACTGTTATCTACACCATCATCGGCTTCAGAGCAACAGAGCGATTTGATGACTGTATGGAAGGGTATGTGCTTCTGCTGTATTCTGATAATCTAACCCATGGTAATCTAACCCATGGTAACTGACTATACACTACAAACCAGATACCTAGAGATTAGGGTTAAAAAGCTTGATCTTTCAACCTCAAACATCTGCAAATAAAACAGAAATGTATGTAAAAGAATGAAAGGAACATGTATCTCATCTGATCTGCTTCTGTCCTGGAGAAACTTCATGAGCTTTTTAATGATATTTATCCTGAAGAAACACCATAATGATTGTAAACACATTGTCCTGCAGAAACATCCTGACCCTACTAAACACATTTGACCTGCCAGAAACCAACATCACTGTGCATAACTACGACCAGGCTCTGCGTGACCTTAACACCACCTTCCCGATCACCATCCAGGAACTAAACCTACCAACCTGCCACCTGAACACCTTCCTCAGTGAGGTACAATCATGATTACACACTAAATAGTGGGAAATGTCTCCTGCCAAAGTGAACTATTTGCAAGGGTTTTATTTAATCCTTCTCTACGTAGTGAACAACTTCTAAGAGGACCCAGATTACAAAATGTGAAAGGGTTGAAACGCTAAAGGCCAAGCTAACGGCTCTTGCTCTGAACAGGGTGTGGAGGGCACTGGTTTGGCCTTCATTGTTTTTACTGAGGCCATCACCAAAATGCCCCTTTCTCCTCTGTGGGCCGTGCTCTTTTTCATCATGCTCTTCTGCCTCGGCCTCTCCTCCATGTTCGGCAACATCGAAGGAGTGTTGGCTCCCCTGCATGATTTGGGGTTCTTCCCGAAGAGCTGGACAAAAGAAGCCATTTCAGGTACCACATTCATATCTTTACACCCTGCCTTCCTTCTGAGATTAATTCACTATTCAGCAAAAAATCGTTACATTTTTTTTCTCCAGATGTGACATGCTTGTTGTTGTGTTTTTCCTCCAGGTGTGACATGCCTGTTATGTTGCTGTATTGGGCTGATATTTGTTCAGAGATCAGGGGATTACTGGCTGGCCCTATTTGACAATTTTGCTGGTTCAATCCCCCTCCTTATTATTGCTTTCTGTGAGATGGTCGGAGTGGTGTATATCTATGGTGT
>JAOXYF010000008.1:4233527-4251195 GCA_028565775.1 Sternarchorhynchus goeldii
TGAGATCAGGCTGAGAAACGAGACAACATGGGAGAAGCACGAGTTTCTTCTTGGTGGTAGGTGGTTTCCTGTTTATACCTCAGATAACAGAAAGAGCCTTGAAACGAACTTGAAAGTATAAAATCACAAAAACTACTAATGATTAGTGAAATGGGGGAGTGAGAATGGGTCCTTATCATGGTATAAATGATTTGGTATGGTGAGAAAGCTATACTTTAAAACTGTAATGACTTTGCTATTATTCAGTAACTACTGTGAATTAATCTGTAACCAAACTGAAGCAAATATGAAAGGTATGTGTAAACAATAAGAGCTTGAACACACTAGAGAGTCCCTGAAACATAAGGGATAAAACAATGCTGTTTATGGAAAAAATGATTACCTAGGTCTCATATAACTAAATCATCAAAACCGAAGTGCTCCAGAGGTCTTTCATCAGTTATACAAGCAAAGTGCCTCTAAAGGTATTAAAAGCAGATCATGTTTATATAACCAGGTGAATATTAGTATTAGACCTATACAAAGCTGATTGTGTAAACAGGTTTTGGTACATTTAAAACCAGATTAATACATTTAATACCAGATTAATACATTTAAAACCAGATTAATACCTTTAATACCTGCAAGTGATGTGGATTATGTGCTTGTTAACATAAGTATTCTACAGCAGTTACGTTGAAATTAGTCTTTTTTCCATAAAACAGCGGGATGTGGAATATTCTTTGTGTGGATAAGTGGCAAGTGTGCATGCAGTCACGCTCCAGAGTGTTAGGATTAGGGTTAGTGTTAGGGTTAGGGTTAGTGTTAGGGTTAGGGTTAGGGTTAGTGTTAGGGTTAGGGTTAGGGTTAGTGTTAGGGTTAGGGTTAGTGTTAGGGTTAGTGTTAGGGTTAGGGTTAGTGTTAGTGTTAGTGTTAGGGTTAGTGTCCAAAACTTTAGAGGTACCTGCTCCACTGAAATATCCAGCTGGAATTGAATCTATCTGAAAGTTAAAACGATCGATTTCACCTATAAAAACTAATTGAATTTCACCTGTAAAATGTACCCTAGTCAGGGCAGGAGACAAGTTAAATAACGATTATACAGCTTGATACACCTGAGACACTGAATTATGTGAAGGAGTGTGGGTGAGAAAAAAGGTCCTGTGATAGATCTGCCGGCTACACCGGTCCAAGAGTTTGAAGAGCTCCAACAGCTTGGACTTTTCAGTGGCTCTCAATTTCTGAGTGTCTTGTGTTGTAATGGTCCACCACACTAAATACTGTTTGTCTACGGCACACCAGTGGTCAGATAGTGACTCATTATAAAGGTGTAAAAAGGCCGATCCAAATTGTGCATGTCGGCAGGCAGGTTACAGGCAGTTCTCAAGCATTCCCCATAGCCCTTAAGTAAATTCAGCTTTCACCACAGACACAGCTGTCAATCATCAACACAGAAATGAAATATTTTCATTTTATTAATTATTCTATGTTGCATAAACTGGAGTGATTTATCTTTTACTCTCATTTAATAACACCAATTGTATGAAAATCTGCATGGAGAAGGCCTAGTCTGTGCTACCAACAGTAAAAGTCATACTTATCTCAGGCTTAACTCTTTATACTTCAAACTTGTTTAAGTACAAGCAAATGTGGATGTTCTTTAAAGGTATTCCGAGTATTGTAATTTTGTTGAGCAGGTTTTACTGTACAGTATTAGCGGTTCTAAAATGTTAAGCAAATGGATGATTGCATTGAATTTGTGATGAGGAGGATGTCAGGCATTGAGCTGGAGTGGGGAGATTATCTACATGAATAAGAGGATTACATGCATTAAATGAGTTAAGGGTACTGCACATCTGTGTGAGTGCCTGTGTGTGTCTGGGTGTGTGTGTGTGTGTGTGTGTGTGTGAGCGCACACTTGCTGTGTGTGTTCATGAGTGCCAGTGTGTGTGTCTGTGCATGTGTATCTCTTAATTATAAAACCGTTATCACAGATGGGATAAATAAGATTTCTGGCATGCAGCTGTCTGGCAATCTAGCAATCACCCCGATGTAATGTCCTGTCTGCAATTTTTTTTTTCTAACAGAATAAATACTGCAAGCAAACATGTTTAATTCTTGCATGGATCAGCTCTGAGGCCCATGACAGGCCAGTGGGCGTGCTGGTGCAATGGAGTCCTTGAAATATTTATCAGAACCTCACGTATTCAGCCGAGGGCCCCTTTGTGAGCACACGTGTGATCTCCGGCAACACGTTTGCACTTGAAATATTGATGCATCTTAAATAAATAGGTGAGCTGCTGCACCTTGTGTGCCAGAAAGATTCTGGGGTGGGGTGGGGGGTAAATAAATACTAAGGCACACTGCTGGACATGGGGCCATAACACCGCTGACTGGAGGGTGTCACCGAGAAGAAGGGGCCAAGTGCTTTCGTATTCCTTTTGCATCGTATCTAGTGCCATGGAACCACATGCCCCTGTGGTGTCAGAGGTGGGAATCCTCCTTGTGTCTGCTCCTGGGTGGAGGTCCGGGTTGGAAGACTGCAGGCGGGATGCAGCTCAGAGTGAAGCTCGAAGATGCCTGTGACGTGACGTGCTGGCTGTCTGAGGATTTGGTAGATAAAAGAAGACACCCCCCCCTCTCTCTCTCTCCCCGGGGCTGTTAGGGGTGGGTGTCGAGTCAAAAGCGACTGCCGCTAATGGGTAAATCGAAGCTTTAAGGTTGCGCGCGTGGAAAAGAGCCGTGCTGGATGAGTTAGGTTCGCCATCGAACGCCGCTGCCCGCTGTGGAAGACATATCAAAAGGGTGCCAGACATCAGTTGTAATTAGAGCTGTCAGCATGAGTGAGGGCGGAACCGACGGAGAGATCAAACTTCCCATGGTTCTCGTGTTTTTAAGGTTAGTCGAGCAAGCAGTGCACACCAGCAGCAATAGAGAAAATAGGCCAAACAAAAACACGGGCGCGGTAAAATCTCCAGCACTGAATTAACACCGACTGTGGTAATTCCCAGCTGCACACCGTCCAGCTGTACACAGCTGAGTACTATAAGGATTCATTCAGCGCCAGGAATTTACAGTGTACACAGACGTTAAGAGTCTATCCTTTCCGTAGTGCCGCAGATGCTCGCGATCGGTGAAGCTCGGACGATTCAGTGGCCGAAACTCTCTCTGACTTCCCAGCGGAGGCATCCAGGCTCGGTGACTGTAAAGCAGAATTATAGGGAAAGCAAGAGCAAAACACTGAAGCTCAGGAGTTCGAGTCCTGCCATCCCCCAAAACAGCATTACTACCCCACGAACATCAAAATGACTTACCATTACTCCGCTCTCTCATGCCAAAGAAACGTTAAGATCGTAAACTCAAATTTCTGCAGCCCTTGAGTGCCGCTGCGGTGATGTGTACACGTGCTGTTCGTCACCGAGGGTATAAATAGTGACCCTTTGGATGTTATACCAGGCTACATGGACTCTCTGGGGATATGAACTAGATATGAAGATCCCCTTGAGGAATTGGGCATCCTGGACTACATTATTCACACTATAAATACACTATAAACAAGCAAGTGTCATGAAATCAAACCTCATCTGAAGCAGGAACACTTCAGAATTAAGGTTTACATAACTGTAAAAATGACCTGTGTTTGATGGAACGCCTTGTTTGTATGATGGAATACCTTTATTTAGCACACACACATACAGTATAATAATATCCCTGCTGATTTGTGAGTTGGGGTCAGTGTAGGTTCAGTGATTGTACAGAACCCCTGAAGATGAGGGTGTCTGCATGTCTGACCAAACTTGAAGAAACCATTAGTGTAAATTGTAATAGGTCTAATAGTATGACTTGTTCTCTGCATTCTGTCATTCAGCATAATTACACATATCATGCAGCTTTTAGTTTTTCCAAGATATATGCTACTACACTCTTATATATTGAACTTTTTCAAAGAGACCACTCCAGTGGAAAGTAAAAATACATATAATCTAGTTGTGTTTATTTTTCATGTTAAACTGAACGAAGAATTTATCTCAATGTGTAGTGTGCAATCAAAGGCATGACAGAGTTGTTCAGAGTTTTAAATGAGCGCCATGATGTTATTGGTGCTCAGTCAAGAAGAGAAGGGGTTTCGCCCGCAAAGACAAATCTGTACACAGAGAAAATGGAAACTAAAACAGTTCAGAGAAGCAGACAACAGTGGTAACTTGATTCTCAAAGCACTGCAGATTTGTACGATTTACATGAGTGGAATATTTCAACAAAGACTTTAATTTGTTTTCTTGTTGTAAATATTTACATATCGTCCCCTCCTTTTGTATTAACTAAAACGACAGCGTTGCATTTTACAATCGCCATTTATCGACAGAGACGTATGGCTACAACCATTACAGGAATTAGTCATCCATCAGTAGCACCAGGTTAACTGACAAACTTAATCTTAAGAGACTCTTGATCTTATCTCTGGCTGTTACAAGTGGGCTCGTGTCTTCGATTCACAGAGACCGTAGACATGAGTCTACCTACGGCCTCGTGTCATCTTTCCGAAAACTGTTGCCTAGAAAAACCGTCGACACAGCGACTCATGGGTGCAGCTAATTGGCAAGCGGGTCAGCGCTTTGCCGGAAAGATCTTTCTCTTTTTAATTAGTACCAGTGGGCCGAGAGAGAGTCCGCCGAATGAGAAGCCCTGAAAGAGGAGGTGATCATTCTGTCCTGCCACTCGCTGATTGAGACGGAGGGCATTGGCATCTTTTGTTGCTCGCGCTGCTTCCTGGCACGGCGCGCGTATCTATCTCTGTGGGCGGCGCTTGCGCGAATGAAAGCGATCATATGCTGCGTTAAATAGCGCGCAATCGGCAGCGTGCAGTTAATTCCCACGGAGCTCAGCGAGGTGTGAAAATAGTTGTCTATATTCTCTATATCACGAATATTCTATGAATAGTCTACATTCTGTGATTATGTAACTAGTCACCGTCGTATATTAATAGAAAGATAAAATTCTCTCCTCATCACATGTTCTATTAAAAGGTTGTTGATAGGTGCGATCATATCCGTCACGAGAATAATACGACGAAATATTGGTTTTACTTTGGAAATGAACATTTATAAGGATGTCAGATTGTTTACGGTAGCAATCTGCATGATCATCTGGAAGTTACATTTCGCAAACTATTTAACTTATATATGTTTCTCTGTACACAACAAATAAGGACATGTTTAACTGCAGCAGGCCTTCGTATACTCAAAAAGGTTCAGCGGTTAGTTTTGTAATAACTTTTTTATGAGTATAGGAATAGTTTATGACAGCATAGTGAATTCGTTTTAGCATAGTGCATCCGTTATTTGTCAGCTAAAGAGAAAGGCCAAGGAAGTTTGATACCAAACCATCTCCAAACATACAATAAAACCCGTTATGTATGATAGTCAATGATACTTCATAAATAAGCAGAATATTTGTATATTTTCAAATGGAGTACAGAACAATTGAATGAAACTTTTGACAATAATAATACAAATAATACATTTTATTTATAGGCGCCTTTCAGGACTCTCAAGGTCACCGTACATAAAATCAGAGCAAAACATGAACAACATACAAACAACATAAAACAACAATAAGAACATGGATGCAATTTAAAAATAACAAAAGACCATATGGTCGCTTTATGTTCAGCTTTTGTCTTTTAAATCCTAATATGGTTAAATGTCTAGTCAGTTCCAGTTGAGTTTTCATACTCTGAGATTTTTATGCATTTTGCATGTATTAAACAGTCAGGTCTCTAGTTCAGTGCATTAGTTCAGATGTGGGAAATCACAAAGTGTTGGTGTAACTGTAGGTTTTTGTTCTAACCATCCAGGGGCACTGCTATTTTCACTTGTTTAATCATAGGTCTCAGTGCATAAACAACTGTATCAATTGTATGTAGGCTGTGTTGCTGCTTGGGTGGTATGAAAACCTGCAGTCACACTGGCCGTCTGTGGGCAAGTCTGCCCACCCCTGCACTAGACAGACAAATGCATTGTACAAGCAAGAAAAATGAATAGCTTTGAAATATATTGCCCTATCACCAAAAAGACACCAGGGTGTTTCAGGGGAGACCGATGTTTCTTGGAATGTGAGTCAATTTGGGAAAAGCTGGAGAAATCCTTTGCAAACCCTGCCAAACTGGATTATCACGTTCGTCTTACACTGAGCTTGTGAAGGTCCACAGACCCTTAACATACAGGCTATGGTCTTAGACACCAAAAACATAACAGGAAGTGAAATTTAAAAGATGCCCTCAGGGTTCTCTTGACCTCCTGAATACATAGATCAACCAAAAAACTCTTCTTCACCTGACTCCCTTTTGAAGCTCCAAAACCCCAGCAGGATACCCAGCAAATGAGGGGATTGGATTCTGTTTGATGTCATTTTCTTTTGTTCCCCCCCCCCCCCTCGTCACAATGCGCCGGCGGTTCTGAGTGCTAGCTCAGTCAGGCATCCCCCTGTGCTCCCGAGATGCAGTGCCCTGGCCACATAACAAGGAATGCTGAGGCTAGTGGAGAAAGAAGGCCAAGAAACAACCAAGAACAATGTACTGCCCACATACACAGTTTTGAAAGTCTGCAAATAAGCTATAATTCCTTTAATTATTAATTCATTATCCGATCTGCTTAATCCAACTCAGGGTCGTGGGGAGGTTGGGGGAAGTGGAGGGGAGTAGGTCCCCATAGGTCCCCATGCCCATCCAGGGGCGCTGGGCAGATACACCCAGGACAGGGCGCCAATCCCTCACTGGGCACACACAGACAGACAGGCATATATAGGAATATACGGTAAGACGTATGAGACAGCCGATGAATTTAACAATCCAGCCACACCGTTTCAGTGCTCAGTATGTACAGGCACCACAGATAAACCACTGATCAGGAAAATGACATCTTCCCCAGATTACGGAGGACTACCTCAGGACTATTGCATTTCACTGCAGGTTGTACCGTGTATGACTATGTATGTGACAAATAAAACTTTGAACTTTCACTACCACCGTAAACATTGCAAAGGCCGGTGAGCGCAATGAACTGTTCGTCACAGGCCGTACTTTCTTTTCTCTCCTGACACGCGCACCGTTTTGACGGAGTGCGTCCTGTTTTGATACAAGGTCAGCGAGAGGCCAGCGTCCCGAGGCCACGGTGGCCAGCGTCTCTCAGATTTTGCCTTGGCGTGCGTTCAACGTGCATTACAAATACCTGTGCTTGCCGTTCACCTTTTTGGCTCTTAGAGAAGATCCTTTAGGGTAGATGTGCAGGTTCAGGGTCACTGTGTACAGTGAGGAATGAATTGGAGAAAGAGTTAAGCTCTCATTATGCTTGTGTAGAAACCGGTGGAATGAACAAGCAGTGGTGACAATAACTATAATGAAGGGGGGTCACAGAGGGAGGCCATTTACAATTCAAAAGAGGAAAAAGTAATATTCTCACATAAAGGCACTCTAACATTGTAGGTAGCTTCCATCACATATCATATATTTGAAATGGAAAACATTCTCAGATGGTTCTAAACAACAGTGCTGAGTCATAGTCTGAATAGCTAGCATTATAATAGTGACCATGTAAAAATAGATAGCAAAATAAATTCTTTTTTTTTCTTTCTTCTTTTCTTCTTTATAGCAGCGATAGCTCATTAAAGATGTATTACTGAGAAAGGAACATGTCTCTTAAATCTTGTAATTCATAGTATATTATTATAGACTGAATCTGTACTTTGAATACGGGTTACTAGCACTGAACTATAATAAATAACTCTTAAAGATCAGTGGTTAGTAGACGAAGGGCGGATAAATTGTGTAACAATGTGGTAGTTTTCATAATCGCCAGTAGGGTGTGCTGTTTTGCAGCCCGGGGATTTGAGATATCCCGAAATGGATTTATCCTTTCAGCTGTCCCCTAATTCCTGTCAGTGTAGGTTAGTTAGCCTTAGATATGTACTCACGCTTATGAACACCGTAACCTGCATATCAAATAACGGCTACAGTGCTTTCTTAAGATGGAAATGTGAATAACGGATACTGAGCATTTCCTGTTAGTCACAGGAGTATGTCCCAGAACTGGCTGTAAATGTGTGTGTATGTACAAAATAAATTTTATAATGCCCCCAATTCTGAAATACTCTGCTCGTAACTAATATCTAAGTAAGTCGTGCTCGTTGCATCTTGGGGAAGGGACAGATATTGCATGATCACCGCCATACCATTAAACGGCCAGGCGCAGACACTGGACTTAACTACTTCGAAACTGGGGCGTGCGCACAGCGATTATCAAACCCTCAAGCCGTGGCGCATTTGTATCTTGTGTCTCAAAGCGTCGCTACTCCACTGGCGCCTTGCTTTCTCTGCACAAACGGCGATGGTCTTAAGACGGAAGGGAATGTTCTAAGTCTTATTTGGGAGGTCCTCGCACTGTTCTTTACTCATTGTGCGGCACACTTTATACTGGCGTCTGACTGGTCGAAGAAGGCGCGGAGGCACCTGCAAGAAAGCGAGTGTACAGTGTCTACGACGGCGCCGGATTTGCGTAATTCATGGACTATATTTGCGGGACTCTTCGAAGACTAGAAGGAGCAGCACCTCTGCGTAAATACAAGGATACACGTATTTTTCTTGCTGCATCTTACGACTGTGTACGCGTTCAGGATTCTGTTGTTTAGTATTCTAAGCCTTCAAATACGCGCTCAAACTGAGAGTACAACCTTGGAGAAATGGTATTAAAAACTCTCGGAAGCTAGAAGCGACCTACAAGCGAGGTCCGTCCCACACGTATATTGGAATAAAATAACTACGTCTTTGATTAAGTTGATGAAGAGGAAAAAAACATAGACCTCGTTAATAAATACCGGTATGTATTTAAATTGTTTTTCTTTCGAGCACAGAATAATGTGTGCGCTTGAAACGGTACAGCATTTCGCTAATAATGCAGTAACCGTATAACCTAAGTTTCGTACTGTAATTAATAACGTCTTACCGCAGAAGTTAATTGATATCCTAATATATGCAACTGATGAGCGATTCAGTATGATGCAATAGATTTGTCATATATCAGTAATTTAGGGCAATCCTAATTTTTTGTTCACCTTGTTAAACTTTCACCATATGCCGGTGATAAATATTTTTTTATAATCCTTTGAAAAGTATTTGTACCAGTATTGGGTTTCTTCACAATATCAGTATTGTGTTTCTTGTGTATAAATGCCCGGTCTAATGATTCGGTAGTAGAACTGAATATGGTGCGAAGTGTTCAGAAGCGAACCATATTCATCTGACATGCAGTCTGATTTCAGTCACCCAAGGCTAAAGTCCATATGGGGCTCTTTCGCCCCACTGTGAGCGAGGACGCGCACGTCGCTATTACAACAGATTAAACTTCACACTCGACTCGCCGCTCAATTCTAGACGTGCGTGTGCAAAAGCTTTAAAAACGACACCGACTCCCTGTCGTTCTGTAGCCCTTCAGTTTCTAGGTCTGACTGGTCTGACATAACATGATTGTGTTGTAATTATTCCTGCTTTACCGAATCCTCAGTGCAGAAAACCAAAAAGGACAAGGCGGAAAAGAGGAAAGAAACGCGGTGAGGAAAGAAACAGAGAGAAGTTTAGTTAGAAACAAGTCACCACAAGTCATCGATGTTCTTTTTTATGCTTGCTAAGCTGTGTTAGTCTCCTGTAAACTTCGCTTCACAGAGTTCTGTTAAGAGATCGTCAGTCAGACACTCCAGCAGTGAGAAGTGGGTGAAACAGAGAGATAGAAAGATGGAAAGGGGGAGGGTGCAAGATGCTCCTGGAGTGTCTAGTTCTATGCACAGCACACACCCAATCATGCACTATTTAGAAGGGAATGGGGTTCTCTTTCTTGTGTTCATGTTTATTTATAGGTACATCTGTGATCCTTGGCTCATCTCATTCTGTAGCTATCATGCAGGCCAAATTAGAGGTGAGAACACTGGGAAAGCAGAAGTTTCGTTTCAGTACACACTGATAGGGTGCTCTGATATGCTGGGTGTCTTCAGGCCCATGACTCTCATCATTCTTGCTAAATAGGCGGAACATAAAGGCTGCATTCAAATGATGAAAAGAAAATTTGATTATGTGATTAAGTGTGTTTATGCATCCAAGGCTGTCAGTTTCACTCTCTCAGGCATAATCTGCATTTGCTGTGCTTTAGACCCTGTTCACTCCCCCTATCAAATCTTTCTACATCTTTCTGTCTATCTGTCCCCCCAGACCCCCCCCCCCACACACACACACACATCTGTCTCCTTCCATCCCTCCAGCTCTCTCTCTCTCTCTCTTCCTCTCATTCTCACGGCCACGGATGGAACTGGTATGAAGGTGTGTGTGTGTGTGTGTGTGTAATGGGCAGTGTGATGATGGGTTTGCCCAGCCGATCACTAGCCACTGCTTCTCCTCTCCGTTAAGTGCACTTACTCCAGTGGCCTCACCACTTTATCTCCGCGGTTCACCCTAACATTTTGTGCACGTTCTAAGGTGAGTAAGCCTCCAGGAAGTTCTCTCGCGCTCTCTTCCGACAGTGCCTTCCCTGAGGTTTTGTGGAATGCTATGTACGGATTAAAAAAAAAGACTAAACTTATGAGAGGAATGCATTACATGGTGAATGCATTTGATCACATTTCTGTCTACTCTTGGGACAAATTAAATGATTCTGCCGTGATGTATTTTGGATTCTTTGGGGGTTTTATTCAAGCTTTTGTTGGATGCGGCGTAGGATAGGAGGAGGGAGACAGTCAAAGGTGATGGAAGATCTTCAGTGGAGATCGTTTCGATCGCATGCAGTCTTTTGTCGAAGGCTCCTGGCAAAGACTGTGCAATCTGTTGCTGTTTGCTTTAGATTTGGCGTCTGTCCTGCCGAGGGACGTAAATAACTTACGGTTTGCCAGCCAGTTAAACGCTTTCGACACATCGCCATCTGAAGACGCTTTGTTCGCTTTGTTCCGAGCCGTTTCCTGGGAGGTGAGCGAGTGCCACTTTAGGTGTGCAGGTACCACCACATGAGGAAAGCACTTACACTAGAAGATACCAACCCCCAGCAGGACATTACAAAAAAAGAACCAAGCAAGCAGCAGATGAATACCATTAGCATCATCTGCTGCCATTCATTTCCAACAACGACTTGGTGCCCTTGGTGAGGATTGAAAAAAAGGGGGATTACGCACATTGATGCTGAGTCGTTCTCTCTTTTCACTCAGCAGCCTGTGGATCTCCAGTGACATCTGTGCAACATACTATAGGCAGACTTCTCTCTTTATTTGTGTTTTTTTAGCACTGGTTCGTATCATGGCTGAGTATCAAACGCATGCAGGACGGATTCGCTGTAAATTCTTCGTGACTCCACATTCACGTGGTGCATATTTTCCTGCTGAAGCTTCACTCCGCATCAGTCAACTAGTTCAGTCTTTTTGAGCGGTGTAACTAACTGTATATGATATGTGTAAATAATAATAATAATAATAATAATAATAATAATAACAATAATAGTTCAGTTATAAATTGTTCAGTTTTTGTTTGCTTGTTCGATAGAGCGGTTAACAAACGAATTATTATGTATTAAGTAGATTTCAGATTTTTACCGAGGTGGTGTGTTTATTTCAGCCCAGTGTCATAGACTGGGACTTTCATATTCCATTGTCATGCTATTGTAGAGCTCTAGGAGTTTCTACCCCATATTGTGTTTAGCGGTGGTGTGTGTGTGTGTTCTCTTTCTGCACATGCCCTGATCCATGGAGCATGATAGATGATCAATCATTTAACCAGTAATCACAATGCTGCCTCACTGCATCACAAAACCATGTGACTGACACAGGCACAGAAGCCATTATGAGAGTTTGAAATCTACGACAAACACTACAGTGGGCATTTAATGTTGACCACTAACCATAACTTACAAGGCACTTATTTAAGCAAATTTTTAAGCAAAGAGTTCATGCTTTCATCATTTGGACCATTACAGCATGAACAAGGCAATCTTTTGAATCATAGTAAAAAAACAGCTTTTATTACAGTATTATAGTTTAAAGCTGCACATTGTGGATAAACATTTTTGGATGTTTCACACTGGTCTGGGAACTGTGAGTCTAGATGTTCAAACACAGACTTTTGGCAAAGATCTGGCCTTTGATATTTGTGGATACAAACGTGGTCCATTACCTGCATCGGCAAGTAACAAGCACACAAACTCCCCCATCATGTTTTCTGCGACAGAATGTGCATTTTTTTTAAATGTTTTGCTGCATATTTAGTATAGCAGTAATGGATTTTATTTCCGTTGATTCACATATTTTATTTATTGTGGCTGATTGCCGTCGCATGCACTCATAACCAAACGCGACTGAGCGAATGCTGTCTCCTGCTCTGGAAAAACGGCTCGTGCCCTTTTCTCTTCGTCTTCTGCCTCGAGACATTTGGCTGTTATACGAGCCCTCGGGCACCTCGAGCGCGTGGTACGACTACTGCCGCGTTAACGAAGAAGTCCCATCATTTGCCGGAGAAATAGGATCGGCCGACGGATTTCATTATGTGGTGTTTCCGTGGCTGGGAGGCTGCACAGCCTCATTAGGTTTGGCAGGGCAATATTGGGCAATGTAGTTCTGCTCCTCGCAGTCAATGGATAATAATAGCACACCATCCTTCTGGGGACACACGAGAGATTGGTTGTAATTAAAATGCACGCCGGCATCTTTTTATGCGGGCCCAGACCTTTTAGAGGCTGCCATGAACATTTAAGGTAGGAGTCCACCCCCCCTTCCCCCCCTCCTGGTCTGCCTGCTTTGTCAGTTCATTACTGTTTGGATCCCAGTTGGGAACTTGGGAATGTGGACTTGCGTGGTTATGTGAGTGCCACCCCCCTGAGAGGTGGGGGAATGTGAGATCAAATTGAAAAAGTGACATTAGCATCGAGTGGAAGATTGGGCTTTTCTTTCAGTGTGGAATGAAGGCAGGGTCATGTAATCCAGCAAGACAGAAAGTCCAGCGGAAGAACGTGTCCCCAGAATACAAGAAGGCAGGGTTAAAGTCACCCAACCTCGCAATTACAACAAACGTGCATGACTTACTAACATCAGAGCTGGAACACTAAGTCAAGGCCCTGTTTGGAAGATTATGCAAACCTGACTAAAGATCGCCCCTGCTCGAAATCTCTGTTTACAGCTTTGGTAGGCACAGCTCGTAGAGGGCAAAGGGTCGCTTTGTTTGAATCAGTCCAAGAACAGACTGTGTATACAAATAGTTCCAGACCTCGTGGTTGACATCTTTGAACGCTTTGGGACTGTTCATCTCATGTTCACAGAAGATGTGCTTGTCTAGTGGTCTCTACGGAATGAAAACATTTCGTACACAGCACTGGAGCAGTGACAATTATTAGCTCATGAAGGAAAAGTGGAATGTAAGCCAAGGGAAAAAAAAACCCTTTAGTACATTAAGGAAGAATGTTTCTTTTTATCTAATAACTCCAAAATCACAATAGGGGAATACTCTTGGCTCGTCAATCTTGGTATCGTGCAAGCGATTGTCAGTTTTGTGGTATACACAAGAAGGAATACTGCATGCTATAACTATATGTCTGTCATTTAAAATAAATAATCTTATAAGGCAATACAAATACTTTCGTACAATGTCTTTTTGACACCTGTATATTCTTGACCCTGTAACATAGCTAGGGTTAGAGAAGCCAGCAACTATGCAAGCACTGAAAAGCCTGTCATAATAAAACACCCAAATGCTAAGCGCAAGGCTCTAAGTACAGCAGTTGGGGGCTTTGTCGGTGGGCTCTGGTTCCAGATCAGCCCAGCTCAGTCAGCCCAGTTCCTGGCTTTAGAAGAGGCCTAACACACTTTACAGTCGCTTCCTGGTACGTCTCAGGAGGAAAGGTAACCGGCAGAAAGGTATGGCCATGGATGGGCCCTCAGGCCTGTGGAAAAGCAGAGATATGTAGGCTGGCAGGTCCTATTAATAGGTGAGGGAAAGTAGCGTTTCAGGTCAGTAGTTTGCAAAACCCCTATATCTAGTTATGAATAAAGTTTGTGTTTGTTTAGGCTTTTTTCCTACCCCCACCTTGACCAGGGACACATAATTTGATGGTGTTTCGTTTCTTGGTGTTTTTCTTTTTCCGTCTGTTCTGCACATATTTTCTAAGAACCAGAGGTTAAAGGGTTCCAATTACTGAGCACTTTAAAGAAAGCTGTTTGAGCTCCTGCCTGTGGTTCATAATTAAAATGTCATCTTGCTGTTACAATCGGCGCTTTCTGACTTCATGAAAAGTAGAATGTACTTAATATCTGAGAACTGAGACCTTTTCTTTCAGCAGAAGGAGAATCTCAGCTGCACTGATGTTACAGCAGAAGTTTTTTTTTTTTCCTATGGCTTTTAACATCTTTAATCTCTGCAGTAAAGGGGTGGACTTCAACAAAAGTGTAATCATTGATGTGTCTTTAAAGCCAAAAAAACAGAAAGAAAAAAACCCTGTTACAATTGTCCCAAAATGTCTCATTTTAATTATTTCTGTAATTACCTTTCCCACAGATTATACATCTTGCATTGAAAAGAAAAAAAATCATTCCATTCACAAGCAAATGGATGAGAGTCATATTTGCCCTTGGCAACTGAAGATGACGTTACTATGGAAACGCCTGGTGCTGCTATCAATCATAGGCTGCCTTGCAGGTAAAACATCTTACTCGTCTTTTTATTCTAAACTGGCATTTGCTCTCTTTGTTTGTCATAATCAATTTAGGTTAAATGGACACTCACAATCATGGAATATTATGTTTACTGTGATTGTAGGAGAAAATTGAAGTGTAATCTAAACCTGTGGACTGTTTTTGAGGATATACGTGGGTTTGAAATGAAGAGGCTCCGTAATCAGATTTGCTTGTACTGGGGAATACAGTTGAATTGTTCAGAATACTTCCACTGTAATAATATTGCTGCAATAAAAATCTGTGATTTGCACAATTGCAAATAATATTGTCTCTTTCAGACATGATCAGATATTTTCAAGAATATTTTGCATGGGACAGAAATGAGCTAATATCAGTCATTACCTCTGATATTTTAGAGTTCTGTTTAATACTGATAGCTTTAAATACAATTAGACCCCTTACTCTGTCTGCCATCCTAGATAGCAAGGTAAATATCATGACTAGTGTATGATTGCTCCAATGCCATACACCTTAAGCTTGAATAAATAAAGGCTATAGATTGTGTGCAGCTTTGTGTGTGGTGCTTGAAGCTGATTAGGAGACCTTTTTTCAGTGCCGCCCTACACCCTTGAGTTGGGGCCTTTTACATGAAGGATTCTGAAGTTCCTCTGGGACTAGAGTCCTATCCATGGCTAGGAACCTGTCAGAGATGATTATCAGGAACCACAAGATGGAACAATGTCCACCGTCTCCACCAAAGCCACAACCTCTACACGGCCTTCGCCCCTCGTGGGATTTACAGTGAATTTCATTTTCCCTGTTGCTTTTTCAGCACTGCCTGAACTTGATGCTTGAAAGAGAGGGCTTTAACGTGTTGTGAATGGAACTGGACATTGACTGCATTGAAGTTACAATGCTCCTCCCCCAAGCACCAACCATCCAAGCCCCAATGGCATTTAAGGCTTTTTTTTAAACCATAGAATTTCTTGTTTTGTTTTTTTTTATGCCATCTTTGCCAGACTCACATAAGGCCAACGGGGAAAAAAAAGAAGAAAAAAACCCACAACGATCAAATCCCTTCAGCAAGGTAGCGCAGAGGCAAACACGGCTCACAGATGTGTCTTGACAACTACGACGGCAGATCTTGTCAGCGTATGTCATACTTCGAACAATGCCGGCGACGATCAGTGCCGCGTTGTCCCGGTGCGTTCAGTGCGAGCAAAGACCCCTGGATTTAAAAAAATTTTATTTATTTTTTTTTACAGACCACACATTTATGGTGAATTAAACAAAAGAAAGACAGATTTTTCCACCAGCTCAAAAGCCTGCCTCGAGACCAACAAAGAGCTGGCGGGTAGTCCTTTTCCACACTGCTACTAATCGTTAACTCCGAAAACCTGCTGAATAGCAGCTGGCTCTTGCATGTTATCATGCGATCCGGTACTGCACTGGAAGCACGTTTGGTTATCTATGAGAGGTAGCGATTTGCTCCTCCTCGTGAACATACAATGTGCTGATCTCGCACAATAGAGGCAGTGTCAAGTGTCTTCTGTCTGCTGCCATTGTACGGTTTGAGTGGGGCACTTAACCCCAGCACGGCTTCTCTATCCATCAGCCCACCTGCAAACCCAGCACACCGGCCTCAGAAAGGCGCTGTCCTGAAGCCCTTCTCTGGTATACGATCGGTTTTAAGGGGAAACAAAAAACAAGACTCGGGTCCTACTGTGATGATCCTCCACTGTGACTCTCAGTCTCAGGAGCACAGCAGTCCTGCAGTAGAGGCTTCCACTGGGATCAGTATCTGTGATGAATAGATTAGTAGAAATAAATTTCACTTTACTGAAGTACATATGCCCAGTAAGATGTCTACTTACTGCATAGTAATAGATACAAGATTTACCTGAATAAAAACAACAGTTTACATTTAAAAACGCTTTTTTTGGTAATACGAGTTTGCTTGAAGTTGTTTTTGTGTATTTTGTTTGGTTTCAGAGACGAATATTCTTATTTTACCGAATGTTGCAGGTTAGTTGCTGAAACTCTCTCTGTCAGAGACTGTGAAATTTGCTCTTCCATTTTATTGCCCACTGGTAGGCTAAGGGCTAGAAAATGTGTTGATGACAGCTAGATGGTTCTCTGGGTTCTTCTAAGAACCTGACAGCTGACATTACATCTGACACTAAAAGGGGTATCTAGAAAGAAGGTTGAATGCTGAATATGGTCTTTTAAGAAAGTACATTCAGTGCATTATTGGATGACTTCTTTTGGTAGCCAACATAGCACAGTAAAAGCAGGCAGGCCATCACCACAGATAGAGAAGACAGAGTTGTCCGTTTGCTAAGTTCCATTACAGCAAGTACCATCTCACCTGAAAACATTCCTGATCTGCATAAACATATTTGTAGCATTTTGTAGCGACTGTTCATTCACACACACAAACACACACACACATACACACATACATGCAACTGAGTTAAGATAAGAGTTAGATATTGTTCTTGATTTGTTTTGGCAGTTCCAGTAACGAGATAAACGTGGATTTTCTCCTGTCCTTGGCAGCTTATGCAGACGACGTCCTCTTCCATGGTCCGAGCTGGAGAACGGAGCCCGGTGACCTGGTTCTACCTATCCTCCCTGGCAGCCAGGAGGCAGCTCTGCAGTGTGAGGCGTCTGGCAACCCTCCTCCCCAGTACAGGCAAGCAGACCCCCCCCCCGACTAACACTGTGTCCCAACCCGTTTGTGACTGTTCCACGCCTCTGCGCTCCAGCTGAGTGGCCTGGCCTTGGCAAATTGTCAGTGTTTGCCTGGGGGGCGGAGGATCGAATGGGAGACTAATACTGCTGATTGCCATTGATTTTCTGAGGGGAAGCCAGTTTGTTTGCCCTAACAGTACACCAAAGGCTCTGGTCTACTGTATTGTCAAGAACACTTGTCTCCCACAGCATCTTGGGGGATTTTTTTTTGTAATTTTTTTCTTTACCCTAGTTCTACTGGATGTCTGGATCG
>JAOXYF010000008.1:4251295-4266850 GCA_028565775.1 Sternarchorhynchus goeldii
AAGGCCTGGGTGGGGGGCCAAAAGAGGAGAAAAGAGGGGAAAACCGGGTGGAGTGGAAAATAGGTTTGGGGACTAGGAAGGGAAAGGCTTGGGCTCCGGCCCGAGGGGGGAGAGGTAAGGGTTAGGGTCCAGGAGGGGAAGAGGTTGTTGTTTGGGCCCAAAGGAAGGAAAAGGGTTGGGATAGGGCCTGGAAAGGGAAGAGGTTGAGGCTAGGGTCTAGGAAGGGGAGAGGTTGAGGTTAAGGCCCTGGAAAGGAAAAAGGTTAGGGTTAGGGCCTGGGAGAAGGAAAGGCTGGGGTAAGGGTTCTGGAAGGGGGAGGATTAGGGTTAGGGCCCAGGAGGGGAAAGGTTAAGGTAAGGGCCCTGGAAGGGGGAAGGTTAGGGTGAGGGCCCTGGGAAAGGGGAGGGTTAGGGTTAGGGCCCTAAAAGGGGGAAGGTTAGGGTAAGGGTTAGGGCCCGGGAGGGGGAGAGGTTGGGGTTAGGTCCCGGGAGGGGGAGAGGTTGGGGTTAGGTCCCGGGAGGGGGAGAGGTTAGGGTTAGGACCCAGGAGGATAGGGTTAGGGTTAGGGTTAGTGTTAGGGTTAGGCTACGTGTGTTTGGAGTCTAGCACATGTACACAGAATAGCAACTGCCATACTATATAATGTGTACCATACAGAATATTTTTGATTTGTAACTAAATTTTCATATATTTATAAAAGTAAACATGTTAAGGGAAGCGTTGGCTGATCATCCTTGGTCTTCATCACCCCACAACAAAAAGGGAAACGCCCACTAATGCCTGAAGTAACGATCAGGCCACATTTATATTAGAACAAGTTCATGATTAAATCTTTCATTCCACAATGTTCCAAATTTCAGAGAGTAGAACCCTTCTTTTTCTTAGAGTTTAATCATTTCATTGCTGCCATAGCAACAACTGGCAATGCAAACAGACACATCATTAAGCTGATAGCAGAAAGTTGGTTGATTGCTTCTTTCTTGTCAAGGTCTTTTCTCCAAATGACTACAGCTCCACCCTTGTAATCCATCTTAATAACAACGTAGATTTTTAAGTGTAGAGTATTCTTGTCACGATGCGCCGGGAACCAAGCCAGAGGGACACACCCCCGAATCCACCCCCCGGCACACACACACACACACACACACTGCCTACCTCGTTCACAATCTTTGGCTTATTGAGCACCTCTACCTGTTTCTTATTTGTCTTCTCTCTTTTAAAGCCCAGAAGCTCTCGAGTGTCCGGTCCTCGTTCAAACTTCAAAGCTGATACCAAGTCTACACTTAGTTGCTGTTCTTACAGGTTTTGTTTTTATTTTATTTTTGTTTGCTTCACAACACTTGCATCTCACTTCCTCTCTGCCTCCGACCTCACAGAATATGCAGTATGTCGACTCGTAGTTCCCGCTGACAGGAGCACGGCGAGTGGCCCTGACTGATCCGTGAGGAACTCGGACTGCCACCCTAGAGAGGCAACAACAGGGACTCCATGATGAACATACTTAGCCTGCTGTGTGGCATGGAAATGCTCTTCATCAGCATCCAGTCTGGTTAGAGCTGCTGGTATGCTGAGGGTCCACATTGTCCTACTGCCACCCCTGAGGTCTTATGTTAGAGACCACCATGGTTGTGATGGGTTCATCATTCAATGCCAGCTTTATTTTAGTTACCAGAAGGGCTGCTGGGAGATCCACAGACGGCGCTCGCTCGCAAGCAAGAGGTGGTGACACTAACTGACACCGTTCATCCGACTGCGTATGAGCGTCTCCTGGATGACGAAGGTCGTGCTGTCCTCCTGGACCGTTCACCTCGCCAGCCAATCAGGGAGGGAGCCGTTCAGCCTAGGGGCAAAAGTCCCTCACTCTTCCACAACACTTGCAACTCACCCCCTCCCAGCCTCTGCAGTCACACTTCCTTTGGTAAATTTGGTAGATGTTTTTTAGGAGGTTTACTGAAATTTATTATATTACTAATTTAATTTATATTATAATACTAGTTTCACAGGTATTAATAAAAAAAATTTGAGTACTTCAAATTTCCCTATAGGAATGTCCAGGACGTTATAGAGTAAGCTGGCCATTTTTTAAATTAGCATGTAGTCCTAAATACCAGAAAAACCTTTGTAATATTTTAATAGCAAATCCCCAGAGCAACCTGGACTTATAATAGTACAAACTGTTCTGGGGGAGTCAATGCCAAATCACATAGTAATAACAATATATGGCCTTATACCTTCTGGTGGTTTAAACAAGCAGGAGAAACCATTGTTCCAGTAATACTATTGTTTCTATTTGCTAAATTGGGCAGAGACAACTTCTTGATTTTAGTGAATTAATCCCTGTAATTGATTTAGTGAATTAATATAAAATGTTAAGGTCAGATTATTTGTTTATTTACTCCTGGTTTTAATAAGATCTATTTCTTCAAGTTTATGGATTCTCTGAATGCAACTGATAACAGTTTCTTTTTATAATATTTATAATAAGTATAAGAATCACAAATGATTACCAACCGGCAACATAAAAAAACAAGCAGGAGTGTAGCAGACAGACACGTGACCAAGAATGGGGAAGTGATGGAGCGCAAATTCATTGTTATTCTTGTAACTCATTCATTGTTTTTATGTGTGAGATTAGATATAATACACAAAGCCTCCTATGGAAATAATAGTATGCTAATAGTAATAATAATAATAATAATAATAATAATAATAATAATAGTATGCTAATAGTATGTTAATTGATGGCACTAACATATAAACTCGATTTAGTTTAGGGGACCCTCTGTATCTATATGGGTGAGCCCTCCTCTACCTCAAGGGTCCAGAGCTTCTCATATATGTCAGTAGAGCATTGTCCACGTGGATGAGAAGCCTTTCCTTTCCTTCCATGCTGAAACAGAACTTGCTAAGCTGTGTTCTGTGTGTGGGGGTGAGTAATCTTTGGGCTGGGTCTCTCTCACGCCAGGGTGATCGGACGTGGCACTTCACAGTCTCTGTCTTCCCAGTTGAATTACGTGGCTGCAACATGCTACCGTCTTTGTCCTGGTTGTATCTGGATCTGCGCTCGTACTAGAGACTGGACCGATAGAGAAACAAAACTATTAATTATGATCTTGATTGAAGTGCCTCCTGTTATCTGAATGTGAAAAAGTTCCCAAAATCTTCCCAAAAAAGAAGTTCCCCGCAATGGGCCGATGTTTGTAACCACAGTGTTGCAACAGGAACATCTCAACAGCAGTAGTTGGGCCTTAGTTACATGTGACAGAGACTAACAGTCACTGGCTCTGATGTTTTTTTCTCATGATGGAGTCATCAAATGAAAAACAAATGGAACGAGTCTGGGATGGTTGGCTATCTGTGAGGAACAGAACGAGTCTGGGATGGTTGGCTGTCTGTGAGGAACAGAACGTGTCTGGGATGGTTGGCTATCTGTGAGGAACTCATGATTCATACATGACTAAAAAACCAATCAGTTGTGCAGTCCTCATGAATGGGAGTATATCCGTGTTCACCTGCTGAAATCACAGTCACTAATAAGTTCTGAACCACCTGAGGAAGCTGATGTCCTTCCTCATGACCCTCCCCGTGAAGCTTCCTGATTTCACTGTCGCTAAAAAGCGTTCTGCCCTGTAACTGCTTTTGAAGACACATTATACAATCACACATCTCACATAAGGTGGCTTTGTTATACGGTGGTGACCGTCCTGGTAGATGTGACTAACCTCACCAGCACCAGTGATTGACTGGACCCTCTCATATGCGTTTACGGTTCGCTTCCTGCAGGCCTGTGCTTGTTTGACCTGACTGTTTGACCCCGCAGCTGCTGGAGGCTGTGTGGAGGCTGTCTGGAGGTGGAGCGTGGCATCGTGAACGAGGTCCAGAGCTCTATGAACTACCTGATGGATCTGCCACACGTCCTCATGGTCTTCTCTGCGCAGCATTCTCAACATTGTCTCCGTCCTGTTTGTTGCAGTGGGACACACCGTGTTCTTCCTGAATACCCACAAGGCTAAGGGTAAACAGAGCTTGTGCATGTACAGCATGCTGTCAACACAGTGACATGGACCTGACACCAGACGTGTGTGATGTGATCCACACCGAATGGATTCACCCAACTTCACTGCTATTTTTTCAAATGCTGTATTAGTCTGTGTTCTATGAGAGTGAACAGGAGCAGGAAACAGCACCACCTGCTGGCACAAAAGGCAGACCTGCAACAGTCAGTGTGGTACTGACCTTTCCAACTCAATTGTAAGAGGGATTTGGGTTTGGCACCGGGTAGGACCAGTAATAAATGGTATTAAATTAATAAGTAATAGATGGTATTAGTCTTTAGTCAGTTCTTCACTTCAGTCATTTTTAGTGTCTGATGTTAAATATCACACACCATGAAACACAAACTTTTCAGACTATATCACAATCATACCAATGCTTCTGACTGAGTTCAAGATCTTAAGATCTCAAGATCTTAAGGTCTCCTGCCTACATAACAATATACATGAACAATGAGCTTTAACAGCTGCACACCTTCCATCTTTATGTCAACCCTTTTCTTTGTTATGTGTATTGTGATGGTGTTTGTAACATGGGTCTGTAAACCAAGACACAGCTGTTACATTAGTACCATTGATTCTCTTTTGTTATTGAAAAAGGGCTCAAATAATATAAAAATGAACAAAAATATAATTACTATACTATTATTATCATTATTAACAGTATTTCATACCTTTGGAGGTTTATTTGTTTTTATGGAATTTCTGTTTTTTCACTTTCTACCTCTCTACTAATGTGCTCAATTATTTTGGCATCAGTGGCACCCAGCAGCAGTTCAGGTGATCAACTGCCCTGCCGAATTTAGTTCTAACACACCTCATCCAGTTAATCAAGTCTTCCAGCAGTACGTCCATATTAGAGCCAGTTGTGCTGGGTTAGGGTTGGGACTAGATGCTGCAGGACAGTGTGTGTTCAGGACTTGACCTGGGAAATGACTCTACTGGCAATTATTCAGTTTGAACAAAATGAACTAAACATTTCATTATTCATTGCTCTCACCCAATGGATTGTTATTTGTCAGTTGCTATCAGATTGTGTTTTTAGGAATATAAAATACATCTGAATAAACAGTTCATAAATGTACATATGCTGTTCATAATTACATATGGATAAACAGTATAAGAATGTACACATATGATGTACACAAATACACATGAATAAACGGTATGAATATACATATGTGATACATGAATAATGTCAAAGCTTTGTTTTTAGTGCTGTTAAAGCAATGTGAGGCGTCTTACTGAAGGCCAACGCTTAAATGAGTCAAATCGGGAAGTTCACAGGTAGGCTGAGATCTTTTCACGCAAGTGCGACCTGAAGTCACGTGACGTTACCTTTTGAAGCGAAAACCACACCTATATTTACTCACGTGCGTATAGAGCCGGTCAGTCGTTTTTAGAAATATGATGATTATACCTCGCATTGCAGTAGAATTATGAACCTCAGCTAAGTTAGTTACGAATAAACGCTGATTTACCTACATTTATTTTTGCTTCCCCGTGAGTCAACATCCGCTCGCAAGAATCTGAGGGCGGCGGCAGTGTTTTCAAACAACAAAGGCGACTGTCGCAACGGATTTGTGAATGGATGAAGACAACAAGTGAACCTGGGGTGTAAAGGTGCCTTTCACCTTAGACCACTTACTAGTATGGATATGGCGGTGGTAGAGGAGGGTCCGTCTCCTGTTAAGAATGGACTTTTAAACTGGCGGTGGAGTCAAATAGTCGAAGAACAAGCTCGCTTGACTCAGAGCAGAGACGGCTCACCTGTGCTCAAACGAGGGCTGCTGCTAAGAAAGAAACCCCTTGAAGCTGTAAGTTTGGTCTGCCAAGTCTACGCGCCAAGCCTGCGAGTCTTGTATTGCCAATTTTGGCTACTAAAATGGTCAACTTTAGTTTTCTTGATGGGATTTCGTTTTTAGCCTATCAATGAATCATAGCCAGTTAAAGTAGATTTAATAAGGATGGGGTTAGCCTACGTGAGACCTCAGGTCTTTGAGAATATCCAGAAGGAGTTCGTTTTCTGCGTTTATCCCGTTAGCAACGTTTAACTTCGTGAAGGCAAGGAGCTCAGGTTTCTCAGCCCTGGTGCAGAAGAAACCCACGACCGGACTGAATGTTAATGTTTCCATTTCAAACACAGGTCTCAACTCAGTAGCTAATTACTAAACTCTTATTTTGTAAAGTGTGAAGAGCAGGGGAACCAGTAAAGGTAGCCTACAGTGCAGTGATTCTCCACCACCAACGATGGCAAGCGTTGTTATAACTAAACTCGTTCATTGGGTGAAGTGATTGGTAAAGTGTAATCGACCTCGAGCTGGTAAACTTGTTTGATGGGGTTACAAACGCACTCAATATAAATCATTGCGATTAATAATATGACATTTTCTTAGTTGTAAAAATGTGCATTGAGAACATGTGCAGTGCATTAAGAACTGACGCAATGAAATATTGAATGAATGATAAACATTCAGAAAATCGTACGTGTGTCAACAAGGCAGCAGATTAGTGGTGTGTGAAGGGACGTGTAATTTAATGCTCTTTCACGGCTTTAGTTTAAAAAAAATAAGCTAAACTTTTTTCCTTTTTTGCCACCAAGACACAAGCTGAGACTAGTGAAACGATTTTTTGGGGGGGATCAAGTCTGAACGAGTCTAAGAAAAGTCATGTAATATTAGTGCCAGCATGATTTAGTTTTTTTTTTCTGCAGCTTTGGCATTGGATAGTTTTAATCGGAACAATATCATACCGAACTGAACTGATGAATCAAGATGAATTATTTAGGCTTTTTAGTCAGACTAAGTAAACTTCAGTATAATTAGGAATGTGCTCTCTTTGCCCCTAAGAATGTGGAGTCATTTAATCAAAGCCCACATAAATCATTGGATGAGGTGCTTTTCCAGTGTGCTTTGCAGTCTCTTGTCTCCATTGTTTAGTGTCTTTGCTTGGCTCCAAAGAAACTCAAAAGACAAAAAAAAAAAACCCAAACTTTGATGTGTGAGTGTTATATTGCTTTTGTAATTTAACATCGTTGAAACGCCTACATTATTGATTACACAAAGCCACATCTTGCTCTTTGATACACCTACGAAAGCTGAATGAGTGAATGTCTGGGAATGTGACTTTTTTACATAATTTGTCATATGTGTGAATGGAGTAGATAGTTTGGATAAGCTGGTTGTGATAAACTCCTGCATGAAAGCTGCATTTCAGAAGACAGCAGACAGTGCTTATTGTTTGAGAAGACAGATGTCCATTGTTTGTGGAGTGTTTAACCTCTGTTTCCCCTAATAGATTGCATCGAAGGAGCAGCCACCTGAAACCATCCACTGTGTAAACCCAGGAGCTTCCAGACTCAAGGTAATATGGACATTTTTGTCATTATTTTCAGTTCTCGAGAGACCAGAAAATCTGGTTGCTTCGAGGGCACGTGGATGAAATCGGAGCCACCGTAGTTGGTCTGCGTTTGATGTTTATCAGCACTTTTTCATTCTAACTGACAACTATTAAATATCCTAGACTGAATGAGAGTAGCTCTCAGATGCTGTCAGAAGAACTTGACTTCTGTATGTGAAGAAATGCATATGTTTCTGCTTATGTGGTTATGGAATGTGGCTTTACCTGCCCTGTAGCTGCCTCAGAAGATTACATTAATAAAAACACATCTTCAGAGTGCACAGTTGATATCAGTTAATATATTTAAGATGTGTAAATGTCCTTTCTCTTTGTTGAAGACTTGTGTGAAGAATGTGGCTTGTGCTGGCCATTCCCTGAGGAATGCTTTCTTATCCAATGGGCAAGAAAACTGGAAAGCCCATGTAAAACTTGCCAGAATTATTAAGTAAGTCCATTTGGTTAAATCTTTATCAGTTAATTGGTATGATTTGGTTTACATGGTTTGCAAAGCCTAGCTTGCGTCGAACATGGTGTTCTTAATGATCGCTTCTTCTGCACACAGACCGGAAGTTGTAATAAATCCTAAACTGTAGTGTGTACATGCACATGTGTGTTTTGAGGGTTTTATGGTCACTTGTTATCTTGTGGCAGAAGTGTTGTGTAACTAAGTGGTGTCTGTGTGTGGTGGTGGTGGTGGTGATGTCACTCTACAGAAGGAGCTACGTAGGGCTGGAACTTGTGCAGTGGCTGATGGAGCGTTGTACGTTTGTTCAACCCAGAGGGGCAGCGGCTGAAGTCTGGAACATTCTGTTGGAGCTGGACATTCTCCTCTCGGGTTTGTACTCAAGGATGTACTCATAAAATAAAGAGGCTTAACTCGTATAGTAAATGTAGATATAAGGTTCATCCACTAATGAAGTAGATGGTGAGTAATATGTTTCTTGAAATATATTAAAAATTGTGTTTTTATATTGAGTTATGCAGTTCATCAGTATGTTGCTGAGATGATTTGGTACTTTTGCACATGTAATTAATTAAACTTTTAATTAATGAATTGTAATTAAATACTACTGTGTTTAATTGATATGTTTACAGTTAATCTAAACCCAGTTTATCTAACACTGTGGACACCATGATGTAACTATGAGAGATGCTGTATGTTCCAGTGGAGAGGCAACCTGTGTTTGAAGACTCGGGGGCTCTGTACCAGTTCTCCTTTGAAGAGTGTGAGGCCCAGAGCTGTGAATTCAGGAATCAGAGTCAGTGGCAGAATGGAGTGAGTTTCCTCTTCCAGCTGGTCCCCCCCACACATTCCCACATGGACACCCTGAAACCGTGAGTACAATATTTATGGGTTAAGTATACTGGATAAGTCTGTAATATTTATGGGTTAAGTATACTGGATAAGTCTGTAATATTTATGGGTTAAGTATACTGGATAAGTCTGTATTCATGATGTGTCAGCTTCATCTCAGCTTCAGTCTTTGCTAACTATGAAATAGTTAAATAAACTACCTGTAATAAATAAACTACCTTCAATAAACTTTCCTACTCAAATAAAGTGTTTATTTCTAATCGTTGCCAAAGATAAGATATGCAAGAGTGTTGTCACATATTCACTATACTATTTTAAAGTGTTTATAGTTTATCAGTAAATGAACATTTTACATGTACACAATTTTTTTTATATGCTGGTAATTTTCCATATATGGACATGTTTCGTCACGGGGATCTGGTTTGACTAGTCCGTCTCCCCCGTGTTGCTGTCCTGTTCATACTACCTGCGCCCTACTGTCTCTGAATACTGTTTTGTGAGGGTAAACCACACCTTCCATAATAGCTGGAATAATGGTGATTGTCATATTGTAGGATGAGAGGAGAACAAGATTCATCACAGAGAAAACAGGGAGGTTACAAAGTATAATGAGGAGAAATAAGACTATCTTTTCTTTTCCAGACTGTTATGACCTTACAATGTCACCTTTACCAATAATGAAGTAGCAAAAAAATCTGATCTCAGATCAGCACCAAAGGGGAACTCCTGACTCTGACCTCACCACAGGGTGACTCTCTTTTTAGTCTTGCAAAATATGCCAAACCCTTATCAGTTTAAGGGCCCATGTCTGACTGAGATAAGGGCTATGTGAGACGCTTCCTAATCATCTCTCTCTCTGTCTCACATCAGATATACCCATGTCTCCTTTTGGACAATAAATATAAACCATACCATATTAATGTACCATGAACTTACTGAGCACTGGTTTCTAGTTTATAATTGTTGAAATCGGAGTCGTCATAACGTCAACATTTAAGGTGATTTCAGAAAATTGCCTATTGTATATTGTCAGTAACATTATCCTGCAATTGCAGTTCCATCATTAACCAGCAGGTGTCTACATGACACAATGTTTGTGGGTGAGGTCTTTCAGGAAGGTTCTTTCAGACATGTCTAATGGTCTGTGTTACTGTCTGCCCCCCTCCAGTGTTCTCCTTTTCTCTTTCTCTCTGTTTTAGTTATCACTCTTTTCTGGGTGTGCTTGATTCCCACATAATTACCGCTCATGTTAAACCTGGCCTGTATGATGGTCTGTATGAATTCAAGCTCTCATCATGGAAGGTGCTCACTGGCTAAGAAACTTATGGTCAGACCCAGTGCCATTCCAGCTCTGCTTTACATGGATTTGAATGTTAAAGAACAATTGGACCTGCTCTCTTACACCGTTCCAGTTTAACCCTCGGTGTACTGGATAACCAGTCCTGAATACCAGAGCATGATTCTCATAGAGGACGCACACACGCCCCCGGTTACATGGGACCCAGCCTGGAAGTGTGCGAACCTGAAAGGAGGCTTAAACTCCAGGCTGTGTTCCGCACCGTCTCTTCCTGTGTGTGTGAAAGTGGGTCAGTGAGGTGGTGTACTCTGTGACGTCATCTCTGCTGCGTCTCGGGCAGAAAGGGGCAGAAAGGGGCAGACATGAACACTGTTTTTAGAACCATTTGCCTCTAGCACAGCAGATTCTTACCTTTACCCTACATGACCTTCCCTAGGCCAAGGTTATGCTGTGCGTGTAAATTTTAACATTTAACAGTCTAGTTTATTTATGTTGTTTATCTCATTTGTTATTGCGCGTGTGTCTGTCTGTGTCTGCAGGTGTGATGGAGAGTCTAGGAGAAGACCTGACCCGTGCAGTCAAGTCGTCCAAATGCAAGCTCTGGAGCGTTTCACGTCCACGGTGAGGAAGTCCCAGCCCGTAACGCCGCTGGTGGTTCTCAACACTTCAGACAAAACCGTAATGAATCGTCTGGTTTAGTAGTTTTGCCTGCTCCAGTGCAGCCAGCATCATACGGTGTAAGATTCGCTCCAGAAAGGCTGCAGGATGATTATGCGTCATTCGTGTCGGTCGCTGCACCCACCGAGACGGGGCAGTGGGTGCGGAGCGAACACCACCTGTGCTCGCCGCTCCGCGCGTCGGCGTGTTTGGACCATTCGCCGAACATGTGCGTGTTACCCAGGCCACGTTAAGCGCGCTCCACCTCCAGCCAGCGAGGTAATGTTGCAGAACCACTCCTCAAGGTGAGGCTGCGCACCTGCAGTCACCTTAGCAACAGAAATAGAAACCGTTGGTTTCTATTCGGAACAGGCCTGCACTGGTGCTGGGCACCCTGCTGGGCACCCTGCTGGGCACCCTGCTGGGCACTGGTGGAGCAGACTATTGATTTCCCACCGTACTTTTTTAGAGCTACGCACATCTGTGCGGCTACGTGGTTCATAACATGAGCACTGAATCTCTCTCTCCCAATATGTTTCCCTGTTGTATATGTGATGGCAAGGTCATGGTTTATTGCCCTTAACGTGGACTTTGCTGCAGTCCCGTTGTCACAATGTGTTGTTTGAGTGCATTTATTGGGTCAGGAGCTCATGAACCTCAGGACACATTTTACACTTGTAAGTTAAAAACTATTTGAAACAAATAATGTCGAAGACAGTAAATGTGTGGATTTATATCTCTTCTTCCTGGAAGTGAGTTAAAAGGTACCATCTGTTGCGTCGCCCAGGGAGCGTCACAATGACATGGTACCCAGACCAGCCCCATTTTTCATTGGCCTGAGCCTGGACACTCATAGCCTTATGGGAGATGTAGTTTTCACTGAGCACTAAGCATGTTTAAACACTTCCATTCCTTGTTGCACCTGGGTTCACACCCTTTTTTTTTTACCTGGATAAGTACACTTTTGTAAACACACGTGGTTTTTTGTTTTTTTTACAGATTCATGACCTGCATTCATCAGTCACTTTATTACGAACAGCTAACTTGTAGATCCACTTTACATTAGAGACTCTGCCTGATTTTTGACTGTGCACAGTTTGTGTCATTAGTTAAATTGAAGTATTCCACCTTTCCCATGCTTAAGGTCATGGTGTTAAACTTGTACAAATCCAGGCACAGATATAAAGGGGGTGACTGACGAGTGGTGCGTAGACACAAACTGGCTACAGTCAGTAATGGCCTCTGTGTATTCAACTTTACCAAGAGTAGTTCGGTGTTGCTAAAAAAACCTGCATAGTGCATGTTTGGTATGTGTGTGATGGCAGATATACAAAACCATATACCTTTGCAGATGCTGTAACTATGGTGAGAGAGAGGGTTGTGCTGTAACTATGGTGAGAGAGAGGGTTGTGCTTTTATCTCCCTCACTAATCTATGCATTGTTCCTCAGATATCAGGCTATTTGCCCCTTTCTTGTAAACTCACTAATGTGGACTCTCAGTCTGTCTCTTATAACTAAATTGAGTTCAGACTTCCCCAAGAAACCCACCAAATACATGCTGCACGTGTCGGCCCCTGCCCGCCCGCCAGCTCCTGCCACGCGCCCTGCCCGCCCCCCCAGCACGTGCCACACGACCTGCCCTCATCCTCAGCGCCTGCCACACGACGTGCCCGCGCCCCCAGCGCCTGCCACACGCCCTGCTCACCCTCGGGCTCCTGAGCACTGAGCTCTTGCTGATACGCTCTCTTTGAACAGGTTCAGACTGAACTGGTGGCAGCACTGGCCCGCAAAGCACACAGCAAATCAAGTAAGATTTGATTATTGGCATCTTTGAGCTCTGTGGTGCCCTGGGAGAAGGTTTTACACTGATGTATTTCCATTGTAATGTTTGCTGTTGTGTCATATACAACAACAGCCTTTTGAATGCATACAGTTAATAGTTTATCATTGTGTTTCTTTTAGTGACCGAGGGCACCAGTCCAGGGGACCCTGCCAACTTCCCACCGAAGGTGCCGTGTTCGAGTGAGCCAAAGGTAAACTCGGGTTAACCTGCTGTGTTGAGATCATTCCAGTCCACACTGTCTGAAGGCAGTCATACAGTCCCTGAGTAAGCATCACCCTCCAGCTGCACAGTCATCGGTTCAAGGCCATGGACATGCCAGAGAGTGAAAGGAGCTGTGTTTGGACGTGGCTAGATCTGTACTGCATGAGAAGAAAGTCCTGCGTAGCGCCAATTCAGTTCTTTCAGATTTGTGTAGTATAATGGAGGATTTTGGACTCATGAAATGGTTCCGTTTCAAATGGACAGAGAGCAGACCACTCGTTATACGTTAATTTGTGCATGTATGTAACATATACTAGTTGTAGAAATGCAATATACAGTTTTCACCATGTTTACATATCTGCTTGTATTCGACACTAGTTGAACAGGTAAACAAAAAAGACAGTACGTCTGTCCTTTATGCAAATGAGGTTGACTGTAAGACAGTGAGGTATTTCCCTTTTGACTGTAGATGAATTGTTCATTGTTGTCCATATTCAGCACTCGACCATCATGTCTGGAATGTGAGGTGTTCGTGGTGGAGAACATGCCTGCTCACTATGAGGGGAAGCTTTATATAGCCAGCAGAGCGAGGATGGAGCTCCTCTAGTGTAGTTGGGGCAAATTCCGCTTTCTGCTTCTCTCACTTAAAAGGATGAGGTCATCATAAGGGTTCTTTCCATCAAATCTACTTTGTGAATGCAGGTGTGTGTTGGGGGAGGGGGGAGGGGTCACTGTTGGGAATACATATCCTGAATTGCTGGACGGCTTGATGCATCCTTTTGTTGATAAATATAGAATTTCTGCGTAGGTAAAAAAGTCTTGTTTACACTGTCAGCAAACAGGTCTTGAATGGGTTGTGTAGCACAATAACAGGAAAGCTTGATGAAGCATTACTCTGCTGCTGCAGGAGCCTCTGGATGTTCAGTTGATACTCAAATATACTCAAATGATACTCGCATTGTCGTGTTCTTCTAAAAAGAGCATGCGAAGCTTAGCATGTGCTGCCTAACTGGGCGTGAGAGCATCATATACTGTGGTGAGGATCTTGCTCTCATCCACGTACCCCTTCCTCATAACATGCCCTGGATTTTCCCTATTTCTCGAGATTGTGAAACTTCCTATTCAGGATTGGAGCCACTAGCAGATGTTTCCTGGCCACCCCCCCCCCCCTTGCCTTTGTGCGTAAGACTATAAGAAACACGGGGGGAGAGAAAGAGAGAGAGAGAGAGAGAGAGAGAGGGAGGGAGGAAAAGAGACAGGCAGGTTCTCTCTCTGCCTAAGGCGAAATGCCTAGAGAGGCTTTCTGTTCCATAGCTTTAAAGCATGTCTCCTGCAGCTCACTGAAGCCAGCGCACTGGACTATAGAAGCAGTTTCTCCTGGCACAGTAGCCAGAACTGTGTTTCACCTGAGGCAAGGCAGAGCGACACTTCAGCATCAGCTAGCTCAGGCACCCGCAGAGGCCAGGCTGGCCGACCGCTCTCTCCCCCCCATGGCGTGGGACTGTGGCCTGAGATGCATGTTCTCTGTGTCCCCTGCGGTGCTGCAGGGCCCCGGGGCCTCCTCCCGCGACCGCGAGGACCTCAGCCGCATGGAGATGGTTCAGAGACTGGCCAAGGGCGGCTGCCGTCTGCTCCACAGCCCGCTGAGGCCAGCCGAGCGGCCGGCCGAGGTAAGGTGACGCACACGACTCTCGCACGTGAACGTTCACGTCAGCGCAGCCTTGCCTGTTGCCAGAGTGCTGATGAATTTAGAACTTAATGTGTTTAATACGTGACGTAAAACCGGAGGTTTAAACATCTGCCGTTTAGAACATAAACTGGTTTCACCTCATAGAACTTCAGAAGCACTTTACATACACAGATGAAGGTCCAAAACGAACTGTTTTTTTTCATCATCATCACTGTATTTTTAACTACAACACACTACAGCTACTGCCTGCGATCTTCTTTATATCTACATTTGTGGGGCAGAGTCGATCCTCCAGCTCTGAATAGGGTGTCTGTTAATTATCCCATTCCTGTCTGTGATTGGCTGACCTCTTAATGTCATAGTTCTCCACTTCCTGTCAGTTCTTGTCATTGACAATGACGGGAAAGCCTGACGTAGCGGAGCCACAAGACTGGACCAAGTCAGTTGTACTTTTACTACTTTACCAAGGCCTTAAATAGTTTCCCCCCCTTCAAATCACATGCCTCTGTGCTGATGACCTTTAGTACAAGTTCACTGTGCAGCATGGCATTCAACACTGTTATAACAAATACAAACCTAAAACAAGACATGTGCTGTCATTATTTATTTTAGACTTATTCAGCCATCTTGCTATTATTGTTTCAGTGAATGATGGGAGAGACGTGCACTGAAGCCCTTTAAATGATCTCTCTTTGTAGCTACTCATAGAAACAGCTTGAGGGACATTGAGTTGGAAATATGTATCTACATACATCATAATAAATGAGTGATCTAGGTATCGACAGCCTTTCCTGTCACTTAGTGATGAAATGATTTTTCATCATTGTCTGTACTGGAAGGTGATTGTACTGGATTTTAAACAAGGACACATGCAACCCAAGGCCTTGTTTGTGAAGAATAGAGTGTGTATGTTCTCTGATGCATGACCAACACCTTCAGAGCAATGGCTTCCATGTTTTATTGTGTTTTCTTTAAGATTTAAGATGGCTTGCATAGTTTCTGATAGTGCTGTATTAATTAGATCACACCGTGTGTGTGTGTGTGTGTGTGTGTGTGTGTGTGTGTGTGTGTGTGTGTGTGTGTGTGTGTGTGTGTGTGTG
>JAOXYF010000008.1:4276290-4297430 GCA_028565775.1 Sternarchorhynchus goeldii
CCGTGCGCGGTAGACCCTGTCCTCCATCCGTGCGCGGTAGACCCTGTCCTCCATCCGTGCGCGGTAGACCCTGTCCTCCATCCGTGCGCGGTAGACCCTGTCCTTCATCCGTGCGCGGTAGACCCTGTCCTCCATCCGTGCGCGGTAGACCCTGTCCTTTAGCTGTCTGGCACGAGTCGGTGTTGCCTCTCGGCACTGACCTCCGTCGGCAGGCTGTCATTCAGAAAGCAGCCATGCTGTTCACACCCTGCTGTTTCAGATCATCCTCACCTGAGGGGCTCGTCTGTCTGTGTCTGTCTGTCTGTCTGTCTGTCTGTCTGTCTGCTCGTCTGTCTGTCTGCTCGTCTGTCTGCTCGTCTGTCTGCTCACTGCTGTGTGGCTCTGGAAAAGCACAGAGGTCCACAGACAAAAGGTGTAAGCAGTTCTGGTAGAACCTTTTTTGGTTTGTTTACATAATTTGATATCTTAGGCGAGATACAGTATATAGTAAGATTCCTGCTTTTGGTATTTTAGTATTTTTAATATTTTAACCTAATTCTCTTTAGGTTCCATCCCTTCAGGTGGACTTAACTTTGAGCTTTCAGCTGTGGTATTACATGGAGTAGTATCTCCTTACCCAAGGCCACATGTGTCTTGAACATGCATCTGACTTGAAAAGTCCAAGGTTTCTTTTCGTGTGCATTTGTCTGATGGTCTGTATTTCCTGTAGCGCATGAAAAGTGCTCTGCTGCTTTTGCACTTTAAGTAAGTGTAGAAAGTTCCACTGTTCTGCCCAAGGAAGGTTAAGCCCGGTACTGCAGCAAAGCCCTCAGTCTTTTAGATAATGAAAACTTAATTCAAATTCCAGTGGAATGAGCACCTGCAGGAAATCTGTGTCAGAGCACAGGTCTGAGGGACGGAGAGAGCAGCTCTGTTATCAAACTCTACCAGAGAACGACTGACACTAAAGGTGCAAACTGCTCTTTGAGTGTCAGAGTTTAACTTGGGTCACAAATTCAGTGAAGCAAAATAAATTATTAGAAAATGTTTTTCTTAAAAGTGAATTAAGGAACGTTGGTTATTTGAATTTACTCTGTTGACTGAATTGGCTGAGGTGTGTTGAATGATATAAACTAATGTAATTCAAAGGGAATCCAGTGCTGGTGAGTGGGTCTGTGTATGAGATAAGAGTAAGACCTTTCAGATGTACATCTGCCTGAGTGAGTGGGTGCACATACATCTGGTGCATGTGAGTGGTTTCTTCATACATGTGTGCAGCACTGCAGATTACCATAATGGTGTGAGGGTTCACTGGAGCAAAACGCACACAAGGCAATGAGAAGCAAGTGAGAAATTAAAGTGCATTGTACAACAGTGCCAACACACCATGCTCACGCATCAGCCTGCAAAGAGAATGTGCTGCTAATAGGATTTTGGCTTGGGGTGGAGAAGTGCCTCCGGTGCCTTCAAGTCAGAAACCCACGTTCTCATTCATTCATTCCTTTCTCTGTCATTCTACACTCGTCTCTCGTTCTTCTCATCCTTCCCTCGTCCTTTGCTCACTGTTATAGTCGCTTACACAGTCTGCCTAATTTGAATGGAAGTAGTAGGTACGTTAAATCTCAGTCTTTGTTCTTTAGTCGAATATTTAAACAAATTTAAAATGGCTCAGTGCGTTTTATTCAGTCACCCATTAAGCCCACAGTAAGCCCACATTACTAGATTCATTCAAGAACAAAAAAACAGTGAGCATCATTTTTACTCTACTTAATAAATAAATGTACTAAATGCTGCCAGTAACAATGGGAGCATGAGAGGGTGTAGTGGAGGAGCACGGGGCAGACGCTGCAGGGAGGCTGGAGGGGAAGGAGACCCCAGGAGGGGGTCGTAAATAAGACTGCAGATAAATCAAGGCCTGTACCCTGCCTGTTGTGGTGGGGCTGCACAATATTGCGCTACACCACTGATTTGGCGGCGGGGTCCACCGATGTCCTTGTTCATTTCTAGGAACTTGTCTATGTATGTAATGTGAATATTGTCTGATTTGGTGAAATCATATTTTCACAAATTTCTCAGCAGCCCAACAAAAGTGTAAGTCGTCTACACAGCATGTTTGGATGACCATATGTAGGGCTGCTGCCTAGTAGGTGTTGGGTTAATGTCTCCTGTTAGGTTAATAGTAAGTAAAGCTGAACACCCAGTGAGGGATGATGACGCGCCTAGTGCCTCCCCCACCAGATCTGTGTGGGGCTTGGCAGACGCAAAGGCGTGTGTGTGTGTGTATGAGTGTGTATGAGTGTCTGGGAGTTCTTGCTGTCTGGTCCAGATGAGCAGATTAAAGCTGAGCAAGGCCTGGGCTGAATGCCAAATTGTTATAGGCGGGACGAGCGGGTGATCTGATGTGGAGAGGCCGGCGGAGAGGGAAGCCGTGTTAAGGGCCTTTAAAGGGGAGGAGGTCCATACTGTCCCCTCTCTTACTCCAGAAACTTGGATGTGTGTTTCCATCCTAAACGTTGGCCTGAAGATGCGTACATACTTTAGGAGAGATAATGAGCCCTTGGGATTTGCCGTAGTAACAGTATTAATGATGGTATGTTCTACCAGCTGCTTTTGGTGATGATCTCTTTACATAAACATTCAGACAAGGAACCTGATTCACTCTTGGCACCCTGTAAAAAACCTTATGCAGTCCTGTTTAGAGAAGACAGGGTAATAATTTAGGAAATCTTGGTCTATGTACATAATTTGACTTCCACAGTGTTTCCTGTTCATCATCGTATTCATGCTGGTCTTTAATTCACGTGTTTTGCTGTTTTTCAGAGACCCTCTTGGATGATTTTTTACTTACTTACCCAGTGATCATGTCTACCAGAGATCTTTGCCAAGCACTGCTTGGACAATATCCTTCTGTCCCTACCCAACACACACACACACACACACACACACACACACACACACACACGTCATGGTTCGGTCCACCCCATGTTTAGAACATTACGGTTCAGTACAACAGGAAGTACATAAGGCTCAGTTTGCTTTCATTTATTTAGAAGAAACTGTAGTTCAGGTTACAGTGTGTTGCAAAAATGTAAATTGCAATTATATATATAATAGTGGTTCTGTCAGGCAGTACCCACTTGATCTCCAGACTTCTGCTGCTCTCCCTGCTGAAGCATGTAGCGTGTGCTGCTCTCCCTGCTGAAGCATGTAGCGTGTGCTGCTCTCCCTGCTTTAATGCCTTAACTGTCATCTGCCCACCTACTGTTTGAAGCGGGGCAGGATAAAGGATGAAGGCAAAGAGAGTCTGGTGAGGAAGCGCAAAGTCCTGCACCTTCTCTCTGAGTGGAGCGTGCTGTGCCGAGCCACGCTGCAGGAGGACCAGCACACCAAGCTCTTCATGAAGGTAGGAAACCTCCTAGTTCCCACAGCTCTTTTTACGCACAGTTAGCATTTTTGCTGCAAACATTTTAGTCATATGCACAGTGTGGTTTTCATCTGCCTTTTGTAGACGCTGTATGGAAACGTCCTGGATGACCTGTATGAATATCCTTCTCTAGAGAAAGAGCTCAAGGAGCTCCAGAAGCTTCTACGGATGCAGCGCAGACAGTAGGTGCCCTCAAAATCACCCACCCGCTGACTGAATTAAATTTGACATTAAAGACATGTTTGCTTAGTCATCTGTATATGTATCTGAATCTCACAGGAGGTATTTATGAAAGGTAAGTGGCTTTAATATTGTGGTTAACACATCCCGCAATCAGTTTGTCATGAATGGGAGTGATTTAAAAAGCCACGCATACCATTAGCTCAAAAATACAGAGCGAGAGAGTGCTGAAAATAGATTGATGTCACCCTTTGGGTCGCAGCAGACTTTGGAACAAGCGAGTCTATTCACAAGGTGGAAAAAATGAAGAATGATTGCAATTTCCAGAGGAGTATTTTTAAATGTGCCACACTGAGATGTGAAGGTCTCTGGAACCTTCCGCATGTCTGTCGCCTGGGACACACATCAGGAAAACATGGATTCAGACAGATAGTGAGAAACAAAAATGGTTTAATACAAACCCCCCTGTTCATTCTTTGTTTTGTGTGTATAATCAAGTCACTGTCCTGACCAACCCCATCCGCATCAGCACTCTGAACAGGGCTTCTGGTAGGAACTGGCCTGAAAAGATCAAACCTTTGAAATGTTTGAGAAATTGAGATGATGGCTTTTTTCATCCAAATTGACAGGCACACAGTACAGAGCAATGATTTAAAAAAAAGACCCCACTTGTATGCTGATGAGGAAGGGGGCGAAAGAACCACAAGGGTGTATCCAAGGACATTCGCTGTCTCTCTAGTTTCACCACGTACTGAAAAAGGCGTCTCTGGCAATATCAGCAAGTCCTGACCAACTCCCTTCCCTTTGTTTGTCTGCTGGATTAACCTCCTCCACTCATCAACATTTCACCAGTCTGCCTGGCCCTTTCCACCCACGCACCAGTAACTCTCGGACCTGTCAGCTGGCCCTGCCCATTAGGAGCACGGCCGGTCCCTCCCAGCTGACAGACAGTCTCCAGTTCCGCTGGGTTTATGGGTATTGGAGAAGCATCTGAGACTGTCTCGCTACGCCCTTGTGTCTGGCCAGGGCCATGTGTGTGGAGGCTCCAGATCTATGTTAAAGACAGTAGGACCTGTAACAGTCCCTGTGCTAATATGAATTACAGACTGTAGTTCTGTAGTCCATAATGAGGATGGAGGTCGGATTGTCAGACAAACCACGGCATTTCATTTATGACTGTGTGTGTGTGTGTGTGTGTGTGTGTGTGTGTGTGTGTGTGTGTGTGTGTGTGTGTCAACACAGGGTGATGTAAGTTGTCTGAGCAAACATGGCTTCTGCAAATACTTCAGTGATGATAGTTAGCACAAGGATTTGAATATGCTGTGTAAATCATTTTATCCATGCACATGATTGCAATGCTAAATATTATACTGCTGAAGAATTAGGTTACTGCCTGAAATAAGGAGCCCTTCTAATGGGCTGCTGTCAAATGCCTCTGTTATGCATTAGATTCAATTAGTATTTTTCAAACTAGCTCTTCAGTCCTAGTGTGCAAATCACGTCTTTCTTGCCCCTCCCCATGTGACTGTGTTGCAGCACTGTGGATGAATACTCCCCTCAGAGGAAGGTAAGAGTGAAGACTGCCATGTGCTGCTCTGCTAGGACTCTGATGAAGGTGGAGGGTTTAACCGTGTCGACACCATTCTTTCAGTTACCCAAACTGCTAAATCACCTCCGGATATTCCTGTTAAATCCACAAAGATCATCAAAGAGCCATATTATGAATGAAAATGGATCATTGTGCTGTTGTACATCCCTGTTTTCTCACTGTATTACTGTTTCTCAATCCAGTAATAGTTTTAAACAAAAAAAAGCTGGGGGTGGTTTGCACAGACATGTTGAGCACAGCTCTTAAAACTGCTTTACACAACTGCATTATACAATATTTCACATTCAGCTCACCATTTGTTTAAAGCCGTCAGGGACCATAATGACTAATCTTAACGTCTAACCATTCCTCAAATCAAAAATGAGGGCTTTACATTAGAACGTCTTCAGTGTGCTGTGAATTGTCCCAGACCTGCATCTTTATCCTTTAAAGTACCAGTTTACTCTGTAAATAAATCCCCTGTTGCTGCCTGACCTTGGGCTTTCCCTGAGCTTCAAGCCTTGTCTTGATATGATGTGTTTTTCTCCCACACTGTGCAATCCCCCTCGGTCAGAATAAAGCGCTTTTTCACCAGCTGAGTCTGAAGGAGAACTGGCAACCTATGAGGGCACCCCAGACGGAGGGCAAGGAAGGTAGAATGTTCCCCTCGTTCTCCTGCTCCACTCTTTCTTCTGTAGACCAACGGCAGGGCGTTAAACAGGAACGACTGAGGGTGGAAGGCAGGGCTTTAGAATGCTGCCTCTTCTGCTCACTCAGTGCTGTAACTAAAGCTAAACTACTGATTCCTGTTTTTGGTCTTTTCTATACTGATGCCTGCATGCAGTGCTGATCCAGGCTCCTGCAAATGCGCATGTGTTGGGTGTGTGTTCCCTCAGTGCTGTGCCGTGTGTACGTGGCTGTGGACTCCTACGTGAGCGTCAGGACGCACAGTGCAGTAACTGTGCAGGAGCTGCTGGATGCTGTGGCTCACAGACTGGACTGTGCCGACGACGACCTGGTGCTGGTGGCCCTCACCTACTCCAGAGGTACGACGTCCGTGTCGCTCCATGTTCAGCTGTGTATTTGAGCTGAATATCGCTTCACCTATTTCAGTCTTTATCCTGTAGGGTAGAGTCCTACAGCTGTGAAATATTATTCACCACTGCCCTCTACTGGAAGAAATTATATTTCTCTGTACATCTTTAAACTTTGTTCCTTAAGCTTTTAAAGGTTTTCTTAATCTTTTTTGTCATTATTCTGTTTGTCTCCAGAGAAGGTCGTGCTCCAGCCACAGCAGTGTGTGTACTCGAGCCCCCTCAGCACTGCAGGCAGACTGTGTGTGTGTAGGAGAGACATGACTGACCTCACGGTAAGAGTCTGGCTGTCGCTCTGTACACCACTGTGCAGAACCTTCTGGAAGCGGCAGTGGCGCTTTTCCCCTTAGTAACCGCGCGTGCCGTCCGACCCAACCAGAGCCCGGTGGACGACGACACCCAGCTTCAGCTGCTGGTCTCACGCATGCTGGACATGAACACGTGGGATATCGCCGTGGCTCTAACCAACTGTGACTGGAGCCTCTTCAGCAACCTGCAGGAGGTACGGTGGCCCCGCTGGCACACGTGCACACACCACACGTGAGAGTGCATGCCTGTATTCTGTGTTTGTTTCAGCTTCATTTAATTTGGAATGTTAATCCAAATAGCAGATTTTCTTACTGTACTTAGAGCTGTTAAGTTTTATGTCATGGATTGTGTTTTTTTGTTTTATGACACCTGTCTCTCATTTATAAGCAAAACAATTAATAACCTTTTTAAAAACCAGCTCAAGAAAACCTCTTAACGTGTTAATCTGGTCTAATATCGTTTCCCCTACAGCAAGAATTGGTTTATTTCACCCTGAGTCGCGATTCATGTGCTGGCCACACGGCGGCGCTAGAGTTGCTGTTGCAACGCTGCAATGAGGTGCAGCAGTGGGTGATGACTGAAGTACTGTTATGTCCTGTACTCTGCAAACGGGTGCAGCTCTTTAAGAAGTTCATTAAGATTGCAGCCCAGTGAGTATCCCCTCCATGCAGGCGCAGACCTCCACTAATCAACACGCTGATTATTACTTTGAATTCCTTATATAACGCGTGTTTTTGTTCATTTTGCTCACCTTTCTCTTATGCACTTTTAGTTGTAAAGCACAGAGGAACCTGAACTCCTTCTTTGCCATTATAATGGGTTTGAACACTGCAGCCATCAGCCGCCTGAATCAGACATGGCAGGTACAGCTGGGCCAGCTCTCACACACACACACACACACACACGTCCGTATCTTAACATATGTGCCGTTCTAGCACTTGTTTTTACGTGGGACAGTCTTCGAATCCTCTTGTTTCTTCTCTTTGTAGAAAGTTCCTGGGAAGTTCAAAAAACTGTTCTCAGAGCTTGAAAGCTTGACAGTAAGTGACTTATTTTCAGAGAGGTGTTAAGTGGCTCTAACTGCTCTTGATCCTGGCTGAGTCACTTGTGAGGATTAATCCGTGTATGTATTCATAATCTACAGAGTAATCATATTAACCCTTCTCTCCCAGAATAACAGTACAGTTGGGCTCATTTTAAACCACATTTTGCTACTATATAAACATGCTAATATGAAGCAGATGTTTTATAGATGAAATCCCAAAATGCATGTATAAATATGGAGAGGCACAAAGACAAGCAAACTTCTTTTATTTACAGGATCCTTCCTTCAACCACAAAGCCTACAGAGATGCCTTCAAGAAGATGAAGTCTCCCAAAATCCCATTTCTGCCTCTGCTATTAAAAGGTTTCATTCATCTTGCATCCATAACAAATGCTGTTCACGACGGTATTTGCTGTTCATATAAAACTATAACAAAGAGCTCTTAATACAACGGTCATAATTATGTCGGCTGAAGCTCGGAAGCCCTAAACAAACCCTCTGTTCCCTGCTAGATATCACCTTCATTCATGAGGGCAACAAAACCTTTCTTGATAACCTGGTCAATTTTGAAAAGATGGTAAGACGGTGGTCTTTTATATTCTAAACTCAAGCTGTTAATCAGCAGAATGTAGCTGATGCTTTTGGGTAAATCTAAACTAACATAAACTCCATCTTACAGCACATGATAGCAGACACAGTGCGGGTCATTAGGCAGTGTCAGACAGACCACATGGGTAAGTACAGTCACACGAGCTCAGTTCTGTAATAGAACTTCAACACTAAGCAAGTAACTATATTTAGCCAGTTTCCTTATGGTTTTATACAAAATTGGGCTATAGATTACAATCGCTCTCAGATTTGATCTCTGTATACCTTTAAAATATGGATTTGGACACCAGTTCTGTTATGAACAGTACATTACACTGAGACTGAGAGTTAACATGGCACATAGCAAATTAAGGCTGAATAAGAACGTTTTAAATGTTGAAGCTAACATGGTGTGTGTGTGTTTGTTATACCAAAGGAAACATGTTGACTCAGAAGGAGAGCCCTGAGGTTAGAGCATACATCAACGATCTTCACATCATTGACAATCAGCAGACATTGTTTGAACTTTCACACAGACTGGAACCAAAGGTGTAGGACCTTCACCAGCCATGTCTAAATCACTAATGAAAGAACGCGCTTCTACCAGAGCTATGGAACTGAAAAGTAGGCACACAATGGACAACCACAAGGGGGCGAAACTGAGCCGCAGACTGCACAGATCAGGGACAGAGAGAAATGCACAGAGCCCAGTACATTTATCTCCCTGCAGTCTATAAACATGAAATGACTGAAGAACCATGATGATAGTTTCAATACACAGACTGATCTTTAGCACACAATATACTAAGATGGTTTAACATACAAAATTACATGTTCAGTAGAAATATACCAGTGTAATACAGAGCTATAGTCTCCCATTCCCAGATATTCACACAATTAATAGGCACAAATGTTTTGAAAAGATCTGTAGCAACACAATAGCTGTAATGAGTGAATATTTAGGGCATCAGTCTAATTCAGTCCTGCCAGTGCTGTTATTGCATCTCACACAGGACGGGCAGCGCTTTGCAGTGGTCATAGGTGAATGTTGTCAGCCTTAGACAATCAAAAAAAAAAACCACCTAAAATCTAAAGACAAGTCTGCACTGTATCTAGAGTAGCTTTTGGAATCAAAGTTATAGTAGCACTGCAAGAGAAGTGCCCAGTATCTGCATAACTAGTTTAAATAGGTACCTGGCTGTGATGTACAATGCCAAGGCAAGAATGCAAAAGCCAGTCATAAAGTGATGGGTTTAGGTAAAATTTACCAAATAATATACATTAAAATGCACACTGATGATGTCCTGATAATGTTTCCCATCATGCATCTAGAGTTTCTGAAAATTAAATGTGCATTTTTTTGTGTACAAAGGGGGGGGGGGGTGTCCGCTATGGAAGGCCAGTCTTTATGGTCAGTAGAGATGTCAAACCAGAGAGCGAGCTGGAGGCAGCTGCTTTTCTGATTCATGCCACTCAGGTCTGTATGACTGGGCCACGCCCCTGACTGACCAGTGCGTATGCATGTTGGTTAAACATGTAAACATTGTAAATACCCTAAATTAATTTTATGGACTTTTTTTTTTTAAGTGAAACGATAGGCATTAAAGCAATATGTTCTTACATGCACAAAACATCATTTGCTGGCAATGACTATTTACTATTGTTGCTTTCTTAAACTGGTTTCTTCTGAAAGTCTGATCATTAAAACCAGTACTGTTACCCATCTGCTTAGAAATGTCTGTCTTTTTCCTGTCACGGTGATGGACCCAGGCCTCATAGTTTGACTTTAATGAAAGACGTTACAAAACAAGTTGGCCATGTTCTGTAACTAGTGATGACTTCTAACCTAGACCATCTTGCTTCCTCAGCTGGTGAGGGTTGGACTAAATATATGCACAACTTCTGACTGCACTGTTAAAGACGAGCTCAGGCATGCAGGTTGCAGTTGGCCCCATTCAATTAAAATGAAATGAAAAATGGAAACTCCTTTTTAAAGCAGCGTAACATTCAGCCCGGTGCTCTGCGTCTCTGCCGAAGCCAGAGCCTTCATGGCTGAACATGGCCCTCTCCTGCTGGGGTGATAAAACGGGCCCGGGGGGGTGGGGGAGTCGGGCAGCTCTGGGGAGAGGGAGCGAGCCCGGGCAGCCTGCCCTACCCCCAGCATTTCCTCCCCTCTCTGCTGATCTATCATTTCCCTGTCCTTTCGATGGTGGTGTCACGTTGGACCACTGTGAGAAGGTTCCACAAACAAAGCCAGACAAACACAAGATAATGAGTGTGCTATATTTAGAGATGCTGTAGTCGATAGGAGAGACGTAGGACTGAACGCCGTTGTGATGTGGCTCCCGTGCTGTTCATAATGCACGTCCTGTCCTGCTGGATGGATAATGTCTATGATGACGTGCCTTGAGAGTTTAAGTTGAAGGTGAGGTGTAAATGAGAAGCGTGATCTGGCATGTCGTTCAGAGGAGAGCACAAATGAACTTCACTGTCTTACTGCAAACAAGAACCTCATCAGTCCCTAGGTACTGCACAGCACAGCAGGTCAATGTCAAACACCCCTCATTTAAAAGTCAATATAGGCCTGGTACTCTTGGGAAAGCCTACAGTATCACTTGGGGAAGAAGTAGGCTTTCATTCAGGTCAGTCATAATGTCTTTGTTTAATCAAGATTTTCAATCACTTGGCCAAGGCTGTAATACTTCTAGTGAGAGTTTAATAAAATGTGCCGTCATATTGATTAAAATAAAGTATTAATTTCTGTAATTAAACAGCGCAACACTGATGAGTAAAGTCTACTCTAGACTGTAACATACTGCAGATTACAGTCCTGTGTATAAATGTAGAGATTAAATGCTCACTGCATTTCCTCAATGTGTTACAAATAGAATGTGGGAAATTTCACCTGCAGTTCAACCACACATCCAGCTTCAGCTTAAAGCTGGTTATTAGAAGCAAGAGACACATTTAAGGATGCATTAAAGCACGATACTTGAGGCCTAAACGCACGTGATGTGCAGGTGGTCCAGGGCAGGCGATTGCTCAGGCAGACAGCAGCAGAGCCACCCCCGCCAGCACCCACTTGGCCGGAGGGTGTCGTGTTCTCAGGCGGAAGCTGCACACGAAGCCCTGCCCGCGGAGCTTGGTGCGGTACAGCGGGCACTCGTAGGTGCCGCTCGTCTCCAGCTGGCCGGCTGGCACGGCTCGGACGTACATCACGGGCATGGCTGGAGCCAGGTCCTTTAACAGAGCCTCCACTAGCACGCCCGCGGTGCTGTCCCAGCGAGCACCTGCACGACACACACACACACGAGCAAGTTCTTCCACAGTGCAGTGGTCTGAACAGCTATTCCCATGCATGTGTATGTTAGCAATCATTCACTGAGGTGTAAAATACGCTGTATAATAAAGTATTGTTCACAATAAAAAATATTATGCATGTTGCTCAGGTTAAGAAATGCCCTCTCTCTTACCCTCTATATAGAGCCCGTGGATGTAAGCCCCCTCTCTCTTACCCTCTATATAGAGCCCGTGGATGTAAGCCCCCTCTCGAGGAGGGTGGCCATAATCATCCTTTGTCTTCTTTGTCACATCCACAGACAGGGTCATCTTGTCCAGTGGCCACTTGTTTTTACGAGCTATACTCTGCATGATCGCTGGAAGACAGAAGACAATCTCAGGTGTGTGTGTGTGTGTGTGTGTGTGTGTGTGTGTGTGTGTGTGAGGAAGAGGAAGAGGAAGAGGAAGAGATGCTGACCAGTGAGGAAAGACTGTGGGTTGAAGAAGCCTGAGAGCCACACCACAGCTGGTAGCACAAAGTCCTGAGTCCAAGTGTCCAGTTCTCGACACTGAGTGAGAACATCAGTGAACCTGAGTACAGAGCACAGTCGTTTCACCCCAGTGGGTACACATCATAAAACATGTGCTTATCAAGGTCCAGTGTCTGAAGACTCGGCCCACTGAGATTCTCTCCTTCTCTGTATGTGTTTAATTATTCATCAAACAGCGTGTACATACCACTGGGCCAGAGTTTTGGTGGAAGGGTAGGTGAGTTTGCTCCAGTTCTCTGGGACTCGGTTATAGAGCAGAGCTGTCTGCAGAGACTCCACGTCTGCAGAGATGCTCAGTTCACCCTAAAGAAGACAAAAACAATACCAGATATAAAACACCCAAAAGTCTTTATTTAGCCAATCATAAAACAGAAACTTGATGATTCTAAATCATTAGGTAAGACTCTTTATCTACATGCATTTTATACATTCAGCGAAAGTACTGTTTTACAAGTATCTTGTATGTTTGCTTTATTTTAACTTACAAACATGATGGTTGCCAATGACAATTAAGTTGGCATAACAACCCCAAGGGTTCTAATTGCTGGTGGTTTAGAATTTGTGGTGTACCTTCAGTGCTAGGACCAGTTCCATAAGAGAGCTGTGTATCCGAGTGAGCAGCAGGTTCATGTACTCGCACTCCTGTGCACACACCAGCGTGAGAGGAGTGCGCTCAGCCGTCTTCGCCAGGAGCTCGACCACGTCGTACTCCTCAGGCAGCCTCTCCAGCAGGTCGTCGATCACACTTTTCACCTGACATGACAACAGGTAAATCTGAGTAATTGACACCTGAAAGAATGAAAGTATTTACAGTTTCTAATACATCAAATGTATCATTTCCTGAATACAATTGAAAAGAACCAAACCACTTAATTCTAACTAAACACTGAGAACAGGATCACTGGACTGATTTACATGGTTTTTCTTTTCTATTCTGACCCAGGACCCAACTGTGACAAATGGTAGGAGATTATTACTACAGTGAAATGAAGCACAGTGGTATTAGAATCAGTGGGTCTTTAATTACAGCAAAGGGTTCTTTTTTACACTTCATGTATATGTCTTGCTTTAATAGATGAAAGTGCAGTGATGATTGTCTGGCTGTATGAGTTTTATGGTGTCAGTTATAATAAGGGTGAGAATATATGGTTGATGGTGCTCAGAACTGATGTGGGCTCAGTAATGAGAGATTATACGGCTGGGCAGCTCTGTACGAACGCTAAAGTTTTTTCAGAGTGATTCTTGGACATGGTTTGTAAGAATTACTGTCAGTCACAATAAGAGTGATTATATACTGTTCTGAGGTCAGTTTAAAGGTGATTACATGACTGAGATAGGGATAGACAGTAAGAATACTGATCTGAGTGCAATCATAACAAGAGTTCAATCATATAAGAATATATATGACTGAAGTTAGGCTGGAAGGTAGTGTTCTGAGTTCAGGCACAGCAAGAGTGTGCTTATATGGGTCCAGGCAGGGGCTTTAAGAATACTGATTTGGGGACAGACAATGATTTCTAACATCAATAGCCAACTGGTGTCAGCTGATGTTGTTAGCTAGTTAGATCACTGCAAATTACTATCAGCCAAAGTTTATCAAAATTATACAGTTTTCTGTAAAAATCACATGACCATGTTGGGTGCATGTTACAGTCTGTTTGATTTTGGCACAATTCCTATTGTATGTGCATTACTATGGCTACCGGCACATGAGCCTATGCAGTTACCTTGGTAACAGTAAACAAACATTGTATTAATTGTCCCATGAATCTTAAGCATAATAATTAGTGAGTCTCACACAGCTTAAGGAAAGTTCCCTTGTAGGTAAATGTATGAATGGGGATGTAAAAAACAGCATAGGACTGGTGCAGTGGCACCTAGTGAGGGTAGGGCACCTAGTGAGGGTAGGGCACCTAGTCCTTACAGCAGCTATGAACCCTGGGTGAGTGGATCAACATGCATGGGATGTTTTAAGATCTTTTACAAGCTATGCTTGACACCAAAGTTGAACACTCTTAAAAAAAACATTTCTGCATTTATAGTCAGTTATTATTATTTAAACTGGTTTTGCTGATCTGTCACTTCACTTTACCAATTATGGGACATAATTTATGTGGCAACCCACCAAAAAAAAAAACACATTCACAACAACGTAGGTCATGTTCCAGAGTTGAAAAGCTTTGCTTTAGACCTTCTCATCCGCACTCTGTGCTGTCTCCACTCCCACTGCCCAGTCTCGGGGCTGCAGTTCCAGCAGAGTCCTGAAGAGGGCACTGGACGTGGCGGTCATATACTGGATCTCTGCGTTGAGATGCAGCCCGTAGAGGCTGGGGTTTTCTGCTGGCAACATCTCGTCCACGTAGCTGTGATAGCCAGCGTAGTCCAGATCAGGAGGAGCCGGGAAGCCAGGACACAGGAACTGAACTTCTTCAAACTGAATTGGGGAAAAGACAAATTTCAGATAAAGCCTTTTTTTTGGACATGTGCTAAGAAACAAGCCATCAGTACACATTCAGTACACATTCAGTACACATTCAGTACACATTCAGCACAAATGCAGGACTGAACAATATATGAACAGATATGCAAAGTACATCAAATGAACAGTGAATCCACTTTAGTCCCTCACATGTTTTGTCCTTTAACTCATGATTTCTCTCATCATCAGTCTCTCTGTTTGTGTGTGTCCTGCTTATTCTCCATTCCCAGCACATCTCTAATCTGGGCATTAGTAGCAGTAGGACCAGATTCTCACAGCTCTGTTGTCGAGCAGATGAAAGTGTGTGTGCCAATCGATAGCAGGGTTCACGCAGGCTACGGGAGAAAAATGCACCCATGCGCTAAAGCCAGTGATTGATGGCTGCTCATCCCACCGCCCTAATGAGGCCCAGGGCAGGAAGCAAGGTGGCTGACCAGCACAGGCAGGTCCAAGGAAACACCTTCACACTATGGAACACGAGCAGCACCACACATCCTCGGTGCATTCGCTCAGTACATCATGAGGGTTTACAGCACAGTAAAGGTAACACTTACTCTGAAGGTTTTTGTTAAATGTGAAAACATTTGAAATGGAAGGTGCTATATATCTATAGTTTTAAAAAGGTGTTAATTTCATAACCAAGATCACATTCACCTGAAATTGTAATATGAGAAATGTACCACTAGATGCCACCAGGAAACCAGTCATAACACAAATATTTTTTTTTACCTGATTTTCTAAAAAACATCCTCATAATGATTTTAATTGGTCATGTGATATTCCTTTAAACGAGTGCTAATTTAAATACACCATTTAACATCAGTTTAGTTCAGATGTAAACTAATACAATGGCAATATGTTATGCTGTAAGTTGCTTTACCATCTTGGGGTTGATCAGCTCCTGTAGGTACGTGCAGCAGAACCTCCTGTCCCAGGCATCTGTGATGTGTCCTCCATACATGATCTCCCCAACCAGATAACACAGGTCCTCCCAGGGCACCTCCACCACACACACACACACATCAGAACAATTCCTAGCTTCTGAATCTGCTCCCCGCGCAAATGGCCATCTTGAGCACCTCCGTATCACCAGGGCCAAACCTATTACAAACCTACTATCTACTTACTACAGAACTACTAAAAGCTACTATAAATAATTTCTATATAAAAAAAAAGGTTGTATTTTTATGGTGGCGTTTTCATCCTTGTACTTGTATAAGAGACTGTGATCTGACTTCTGCTGCTGCTGGGCACGGCAGATCCCGGCAGCGGTGCGCCGTGTGGGAGACAAGCGCCTGAGCGTGCTCTTCCCCAGCAGGTTCACAGTCATTTGTACCTGTATTGTTCTGCTAATTGCTTCCTTCATCAGCCCTAATTGCAGTGATCACTTAGGAAGCAGCACGGTATGTCACGCGCGGGGCCTGTAATTACATTTAGCATAATGCTTCATTGGCTGCGTAATGAATCCCCTGTATATGCATACACAGGTTACTGTTTGGTTAACATAATGAAGGACATTCGTTTTTTTGTGAGGAGAGGGGGAGAAGCAGTGAAACATAATCGGTTTTGACCAGAGTGATGTGGAGAACATGTCCTGAAGTCCCGCAGATACAGTGCGAGGCCAGAGCGTCCTTGCTCTCTCTCAGTTGGGTATAAATTACAGATGGCGGGTTCTGAGCACAGCCCTGTCATTCATCGACTGTGTCTCATTGGATTTAAAATGAAGAAACACACATGTGACCTGATACATCTGTCAACGTGTGTGAAATGTATTCGGTTTGCATTCAGGATTAAGGCCTCCCAACCTGATCCCTGTGTAAAATGACTTTAAATAACAAACATTACTGTATAACTGTATTACTAAATAACGTTTACTTTATAATGAGTAAATCCTTACTTTAGAATGAGCTTCAAGGTAGTTGTACATCACGTTGACGGAAATGGTGAGGTCACCACTGTTAAAGGGGTAGCAGCAGTTCCATCCCGGAGGCCCAAACCTCCTCCTTTCACTCACACTCGCATGGAAATAGCAAAGGGAGAAGAGGAGGCCTTTAAACTCCTGCTCGTGAGAGCTCATCTCCAAAGTGTCCTGTCAAACACATCACAGTAGGGGCATTCGGAGACCTGGACTATAGATTATAACAACTACAGTATCACAGACTTTGAAATGGACAGGAGCATATGGCCAGTATAGGAATCAGTTCTGTAGCAAATGTAAACACACTTTACATCTGAAGCACATGCTGTATGTCAGGGTACACGTTTGAGTAAAGCTGCGTGAATTCTCTGTGGAGCTGTTATTGGTTCTATGGGTGGAGCTTATGGGTGGGGTTCTGTGTTTGGCTGTGGCTGGATCTCTGGGCCTGGCTGTGGGTGAGGGCAGAGCTCTGGGTGCAGCTACGAGTGGCCTCTCACCTGGCTGAAGTTGTGCAGTGCAGCGTGCAGGCTGGCGTTCATGCCTGCAGGAGGCTCGTGGGTGAGTTTGAGGGCGTTCTCCAGGATGCCTCTGGGGATGATGTGCTCGTCAGGGCTGGGGGCAGACTCTCCGCTCATGAACACTCTGTAGTGGGGGTGAGCCTTGCGGCCTGTGCTCTCCAGCAGGTCCTCCAGGTGACCCAGCCACCGCTCTACTAAATGCACATTCTGATTCCAAAAAGCAACAAGTCTTTAAGGAAGATATTAGTTCAGAGACTGTAAAGTGTCTAGGAACGTGTCAGAGGTGTCTAAAGCAGAGAGCACATGGACTGTGGCACAGACAGCCATGAAGATGGTCCAAACCACTCATTTATTAAGTACATTGACCATATACAACCAGGTTTCAGTCTTACTAACTGTTTATGTATAAAGGAAGCCCTGTTTGAAACACCATATGAAGTTGAGTAATACAACGAATAAGAAAGTCCAACATTATTAAACACGATGAGGTACCTGTAGAATGACCCAGTGGCCTTTGGTAGCTGCTGTGTGCAGGGCCTTCTCGGCCCGGCTCTCCTGACCCTGGCCCAGAGACACGTTGTGAAGGTTCCCCCGCTCTATGGAGAAGCCCAGCTTCAGCCCTGCACAGCACATTCTCAGTCACCAAAAATCTAAAGTGGATCAGTGTGAACACATCTGTTACGGTCATATAGAGAAGACCTTTCTTCCAGAACACACCCAGTGATTCTACATCTTTTAGTGGGTTGACTCCGGGAGACAGAATGAAGAAGACTGGTGTTGATGGACTGCTCTCCTCATAGGACTTCTCAAACTCCTGTATTCCACCTGTATCCACATACCTGGAGCCCAAAGTCTCCTCCACAAAGTTCCTACAATAAAAGAATGAACCAACCACAATATCAACGCAAACATACAGTGATGACATGCAGCTGGGTCTGCATCAGGTAGCGCACGTGTATACGCTCTTATGTAGTGTATAGTACAGGTAGTATACGCTCTTATGTAGTGTATAGTACAGGTAGTATACGCTCTTATGTAGTGCATACTACAGAGTCAAACCTGAGAGCATAGTTCATTCGGTCAGGCCTCATGGCTCTGAGGATAATGAGCTTCTGCATGGTACTCTTCTTCTTCCAGTCCAGGGGGAGGCGCTCTCTCTCTGGACACTCAGATTGCACCAGCTTTCTCCAGCGCTTGGCTGAACCCTCCACGTCCCGGTCCAGGCCTCGGAATGCATCCACCACTGAGAGAGCCTGAGGTGCAGATTAATGTCATGTAGGTTATTATTGCTAGAATGCATATAAACATATTCCTCCTTGTAATAATAAAACATTTCCAAATGACAAAAGTTTGCAAAGATTTTAAAACTGTAATACTTTATCTATCTGTAATAGTGATAATGGCTGAATGGTCCATAACTGACTCATGCTTCCAACCAGTGTCTGCAAAGTTGCATTTAAAGTAATGGATGAGCAGAAGCACGTGTACCTTGACGGCTCCCCAGGCCTGTGCCGACAGGAAGCTGACAGGACTTCCACCGTTGGTCTCCACAGGCAGTTGCAACAGCAGCTCCAGCTCCTCAGCGTCGATGCTTCCTCTCATCAACAGGATCTGAACACAGCAGAAAAGCAGCAGGACTGGAGCACAGGGCCCTGGGTTCCTCCACACACCTCCATCCACCGCTGGTGGAGTGGCTTCGCTCGGTCTGTTCTGGCCCTGGGCAGCGACCAAGACGGGTGCCGTCCTGCGTGAGCCGCCCTCCCTCCTGAGGGAGCTGGCCGGCTGAGCGAGAGGCGAGCTCACGCGGTGAGAGCTAATCGACAGGAGGCTCCTCTGACAGGGTCTAACTGAAGTTAATGTAGGGGCAGAAGGGTGCAGTGATGGATGCAGATGACAAGGGGGTAGGGGCAGGCGGATGGGGCCGCCCTCTCACCTGGAAGGCCATGTGGCTCAGGAATGTGAGTCGGTCCCTCTGGAAGAGACCCTGGCTGATGTACAGGTAGACGGAGTAAGTGACAGCCTCGGCGAGCGAGTGAACGCGAGTCGCCACGTCTTCGACCTGTGGAGTTTGCTCCAGGGCTCTGTGGAACACTGCGCTGAAGACCTGCAAGCCCGGAGACAGAGCACGTCCCGTAATTCCCGCTGACAGCAGGACCGGCGCTGGTCCAGGTGCAAATGTTTTGATTTGGACAGAGCTCCAGTGTGTGGAATGGATCGACTTTGAAACGGCACTACAGTATAGAATATAAACCAGTGAGGATTTACCTTGAGTGAGTACTGGTACATCGGGTTGATGTTGTGTAGCTCTTTAATAAGAAAATAGAGCAGTGCGGCGCTCTGGGCTACAGGGCGGTAGAGCTCACGGGCTTCGTTAATTTTCATCTCATTTTCTCTTGCCTCTACAACCTGCCAAAGGTATAAATATACTCAACAGTCACTTTATTGGAAACACCTTCCAGATGTATGGTTAGAGTGTATAGCTCATCCATGTATAGTTTGTGTTAGCCTTCCTCTACCCCTTCACCAGGATCAATAACATGTCCAATTACCAACTTAAAGCTTTGTTGAAAATAGCCAGCGACCAAAATAACGTCAGGTCAGCAGGGGGCAGGTTGTCAAAAATGACCCAGTGCTGAATGGTGCAGAGTACGGCTACAAACACACTGTACTTTTAAAGTGCACATTGAGGGAAGATTTCCTGGATAAATGGAGTGTTAGTCTTTTAAATTGTGTTTTAACTAAGTGGCTGGTAGGTTCACAAGCATGCATTCTCTAATCATCATCATGATTATCGTCTGTTAATAATTATAATAATAACAGTTCCAGCTCTAATAACAATTACTACTGAAAGCAATTTTCAGGTGCTCATGTTAGTACAGTAGTGAGTGGTTACTGGCTCAGTTAGCGAGTGAGGGCTCAGCTGGGTGACTCTGTGCTCTACGGGAATCCCCACCTTGTTGCGGATATGTGCAGCAGTGTTCTTGGTGTGCTCCAGCTGTTGCACTAATTCCGCGTCCTGCAGGAAGCTGCCCTCAGCAGAGGACAGGCCGCTCAGCAGCTCCTCCTCCAGCCTCTTCAGCTCGATCCGGCCCATGTTTTGCTGCGAGCTCAGCTCCACCTGCATGCGATAAGCACCAGATAGCTGTTGCACTGAAGACACTGGGCTTATAAAGGCTTCATAAAGGCTTACTTCATACAACTTTGCTGTAACTTTATTCATAAAGCTTCTGTAGTCATTTCTGGTTTCCTCTGTTTGGACACCACTGATTTGGGCACATGGAGTAGGACGCTGGCGTTGGTTTCATCAGAGTGCGGTCTGGCTGTGTGGTGCTCTGACCTTTAGGCTCTCTAGGTCAGGCCTCTCTTGGCTGACCACCTGTCCCAGGAGCTGCTCCTCCAGGCTGCTCTGCGTCACGCTGAAGTTGATGAGAGTGGTGTGGGCCTGCAGCTCTGGCGGGAAGTGAGGATTGGCCAGCTTGGTGTGCAGAAGGAGCTGGAAGGTGCTGTTATACTCACACTCCTTCCCTCTCAGTGTGATAGACCTGCAGGTGGATTAGACAGAGAGTATATATGTAAACCACAGAGAGTATATATGTAAACCACAGCGAGTATATATGTAAACCACAGAGTATATATGTAAATCACAGAGAGTATATATGTAAACCACAGAGAGTATATATGTAAACCACAGCGAGTATATATGTAAACCACAGCGAGTATATATGTAAACCACAGCGAGTATATATGTAAACCACAGAGAGTATATATGTAAACCACAGAGAGTATATATGTAAACCACAGAGAGTATATATGTAAACCACAGAGAGTATTTATGTAAATCACACAGCATGATGTGTTTCCAGTTACTAGGGTTTTCCCATCAGACATGGAATATGTTAACAGATTTTTCATCAGCACAGATTTTCCATGACAAATGGTAAAAAAAACAAAAAAACCTCTACATAATCCAAAACTAAATTTAATCTGGAACAAGGCTAAGACTATTCATAGTGCCTTGCAAAAGAGTTCAACATTTTTAATAACACATGGTCACAGCATCCCTCTAACGTTTCTCTGTGTTAACATTTTTAATAACACATGGTCACAGCATCCCTCTAACGTTTCCCTGTGTTAACATTTTTAATAACACATGGTCACAGCATCCCTCTAACGTTTCCCTGTGTTAAC
>JAOXYF010000008.1:4317493-4344004 GCA_028565775.1 Sternarchorhynchus goeldii
GTGTGTGTGTGTGTGTGTGTGTGTGTGTGTGTGTGTGTGTGTGTGTGTGTGTGTGTGTGTGTGTGTGTGTCTGAAGGCTGGGTATGGTTATGGAGCTACAATGTGGATCCCTGTCACAGACAGGCAAATGAGATGTAATCTCCCACCCCCAGCCCCTGTATATTAGATGTAAAAGCAGTTCAGGCTGGGCTGCATTTATCACTGTGTTGCCTGACAGCAACTCCAATCAGGGGCTGGGAGGAAAAGAGGCAGATTATTCAAACACTGGCCAAGGACATGCTGACCTTACGGGCCACTGCTGACAGCTCCCGACACCGCAGGGAGAATATGGACGGCCTGGCCTGGCCGGTACACCACGGCCCGCCTGACCCAGTGCTAAACTCGCTGCTTTATCACAGAGCACGTGGGGAATCTGCGCCGTGCTCACCTGAGCTCCATCAAGCCCCTGCCCCAGGAACAGATCTATCTAACTTCAAAGCGGGGCTGAAGCCAAGCTTTCAGGTTGCAGGATGAAATAGGAGAGTTGTAGGAGATAATGACATGTATAAAGTACTGTCTTGGCTGGGGCTTCCCACCTGGACTGGCTGAGAGAGGCCTCATTCTTATGATGAACATTTATAAGCATCTAGGGTGTAACACTTTCTTACGCTTCCTAATGATAATTCAAATCACCCAATTAAGTCAAGTGACATTTAACATCATTAAAGAGGAAATAACAGGCTTGTGTTTTTGGTTCTGTTCAACAGAGGTTCAGAGGGAGTGCCGTGGTGTGCGGTACCTGCTTCCTGCTGTAATCCCTCAGTGCCGTGGTGTGCGGTACCTGCTTCCTTCTGTAATCCCTCAGTGCCGTGGTGTGCGGTACCTGCTTCCTGCTGTAATCCCTCAGTGCCGTGGTGTGCGGTACCTGCTTCCTGCTGTAATCCCTCAGTGCCGTGGTGTGCGGTACCTGCTTTCTGCTATAATCCCTCAGTGCTGTGGTGTGCGGTACCTGCTTCCTGCTGTAATCCCTCAGTGCCGTGTCGAAGCCCTGGCCTAGACGCTCAAACGCCATCTCCACGTCAGCCGACCACCAGATCTGGGAGGCGGTGAGGGCGGCCTGGGCCGGCTGCTCCAGGACCCACTGCTCCCGCGGCCGCTCCTCGTACGCAGCCGTCGCCTCGGCGATGCGCCTCCTCACCGCCTCCCGCATCGCCTCCTCCAGACGACCGAGCCACACTTCCACCTACACAAAACACAACCAGTTACCCAGAATAATAATATATAATAACATATATTATCGAGAGAACGATGGAGGACTCACTGGACCGACACAGTCACACTGAGAATGGAAGGACACATATTCTCTCTCTCTGCTGAACATCCCGACAGCAGCCACTGGTTCGGTGTGCTGTCCTCCCTCCCCGAACTGCAGGTCAGTCATACCTTCAAACAGCTTGGTCAAGTGCTGGGTGACCTGAGCAAAACAACCCAGTTCAGCACAGATCAGGACAGATCAGGACAGATCAGGACAGTAATACCTGAGCTAAAACAGGACAATGCCTGGGGGGGGGGATAATGGCACATGCATAATGATGGAGTTCAGATGCACAAGCATTTCTAATTATAATCAGCTCACAATGAGAGAAGCTACAAGCAACTCTCACCCTGTTCTGGTTGAGTGCCTGAAACTGCATGCAGCCAGGTATGTGGGAGGATCTGCACACAGTTCCTCAACTCAACTACCGAGCGTGCTGGCCAGGGTCAGAGTCCACCCAAGAGGAGAATGTCTTCCTTTTACTATAATCATGTTCCAGAGAAATAATGTCCTCCTAACTATCCGTGTGATGAGTAAAAAAAGTTTAATCAAAACAGATAAAGGTCGCATGGAGTGAGAGAGAACTCATTATACTCTTCCCTGTAGTGAATTATAATCTACACAGTTGAATCAACGCTACACTGAGACACTGATAAATGTCTGCCTCGATACCACGGGCAATACACCAGAATTAAAAGGACCGTTTTATCGAAGGTTAAACCCATCACGTTACACATACGCTAAACTGTCATAAAACAAATGCTTGAAGAAACCGAGATCTTTTTGGACCAAGGACGTGTATGTGTCATGTGATCTGTGTGCTGGGAACGAGCCCTGTGCTATGGTCCTCTCTCTCCAGTACCTTTTCTGGTTGGTTGCCTTTGGACAGGATGTCCAGCAAGTCAGCAGAAGATATAAAGTAGAAACGGGGGAAAGATGTTCTCTTGGTTTCTAGGTATTTGGTGAGAGCTTTCTCACACACATCAAGTCTGGAAAACAGAAAAATTCATCATCTACTCCCAGCTGTGAAATACTGCAAGATAACTACATGTTTTACTGTTGACAGGTCTGACAAACCTCATTTGCAAATCTTCTAGTATCTCCATAAGATTGGTCTTGTTTGTGGCAGTGATCACATTCTTTGTTTCAGCACTTTTAAACATCAGGTCCTAAACCCACACATTAAATGCGAACACATCAGGTTGCAATCATTTCATAAAGACAGAAATTCATTATGAACAAATCCTTAAGAGATGGATTTTAATGAGACTTCCCAGTCTTAAAATATTTCTAGCCCAACCTATATGGAATGAATGTAATGTGTGTGTGGGTGTATCTAAACCCTCAGAATAGTTTAGAATAGTTTTACCTTCTCCCTGCACTACTGATTCTTGCATGAATAGGCTACAACTCCAAGAAACGAAGAAAAAAAATCAATACACACACCTTAAAGTCAGCGTTGATGGCGTGGAAACGGCGCGTGTCTGCGGGAAGCTGTTGCCCGATGTCATCCGAGCCCATGAAGATGCTCTCCAGGTGGGTCCAGGTCCTCTGCACGTCCAGCCAGAGCAGCAGCACGGCGTCTGCCCGGCTCAGCCGGACCTGCAGAACCAGGGCCTGTTCATGGAAGAACTCCACCTGCTTACTCTGCAGCACAGCCTGCAGCTGCACCTGAGAGGGGCCAACAACACACACACACAAACACACACGCACACACACACACACACACACACACACACACACACACACGGATGCTACAGGACTCCTCTGTAGTCTTGTTCCCCACAGGCACTTTTGACTGATACCTTTTTTTCATGACTAATACGGGTTTATCCATGTATCTCCGTTTAGATAAGCTACTTGTTTTATTAACTGTTGAATTTGAAGCTTGAATTTGAATTGCAGTGTCATACTGAATCCATGAGGGAAACCAAACAGCACTTTTTAAAATCTGGCTAAATTATTATAAACCAGATTATGAATCGCTTCACAATCGTTCCATTACAAGTTGCTAGGTTCAACTATTCTGCTGTGCTTCCCCCGTTCATCTGTGATGGCTGAGTGTGTCGTTTTAGCATGTCGTAGGCCCCAGCCATGGTGGAGTGAAGAGGCTGACTCATTGTGCTTGGCATTGTCCTCGGCTGGGACTGGCCCCTACGCACGCAGGGTGCACACAAAGACTGATGTGTGGTCTGCACCCCATAAATCAGTGGCTTGAATGAAGGCGGCTGACAACTGACCTGTCAGTCCCCTCCACGGGCAGCAGAGAAAGAGGGAGAGATAGAAGCCCCTAAACACGCCAATCATTTACCGGGAGTTCCTCGGATAAGCTGGAGAAACGAGCTAAGCCTGATGGTAGCTTACCTTATTGTATTTCAGTCTAACAAGTGATCACAGAACTTACTTTTTGGTACATTTGATTCATTTCCTCCCTTTTATATGTCTACAAAACATACCTGATGATCCTCTAGCTTTTCAACGAGGTCATTGTCACACTTTATCAGAGGCGTGGAGGTACAGAAGTGCTCCTCGTAAGTGAACTCCATCAGGCTCCACGTCTCACTGATCTCCGTCAACACCTGATGGGGAAGTGAGACAAACGTCTCTCGTGTTTCCAACATTTTTATTGCAGTAAATGTACTTGTGAGGAAACTGTGAGACAGAGAAAACACACCTTTTCAGTGGCTGTTTCTTTAACTGCTTTGGCCACTGTGTTGTGAACCTCCTCTTCATACAAGTGTAGCTGCAGAGCCAGTAAGTCTGCGAGGGTTGTTCTCTCAGTCAGGGTGAAGTCCACCTGAGAAGAAAAAAACCTTTATCTGATGTGGTATCATTGTAACACCCCAGACTTATATTAAATATAGGGTAGTTTGTTTTCAAACTGCACTGTGGCTGCAGGATGAAACGTCCGTGTTTGGTCCACTCTCTCTCGCTCACCCTGGTGGTCCTGGCTAGCTGTGCCCAGTGCCGCTCTCTCATAGCCAGGTTTTGAAGCTCTGTCACGACTCGCAGGGAAGTCCACAGATCTTTCAGTGCACGGTCAAGACCAACGTAGACGTCCCATCCACGGGCTTCTCTGTCAAGAGACTCCATCTCCTGGCCCCAGCATTAAACTGGTGTTATTATCACATTCACAACAAATTGTGAAACAAAGGTTTTCCCAAATGTGTGCCCAGTCCTTCCAGCACTGCACAGTTTAGTGATTGTCTCCATCTAACACACCTGATTCAAGTAATAAAGGGGTCAATCATTTCCTCATGAGTTACAGGTGTGTGACAGTGGGAAAGCACAAGTTTACATGGTAGGAACGACTCCAAGATGAGACTTCAGAACAATTTATTTAAAACTTTCAGAATAATATGAGCTGGAATTCAACATTACCAATCCAGATGGTATATAGTACAATGAGAAGTCAACAGTCCATTTGTACAGTTTTTCTAGCAAAAAGCTTAGAGATGATTCATTAGATGATTAATTGCATGTGGAACAGCATTGAATTGGAAGATCTTACTTTTGCAAACCTTCTCAGCTCTGCATCCATGTGCTCTACATTAATCTCTCTCCAGTGAGTGACTGTCCAGGACGCTATGCTGCTCTGTGAAGTCAGACATAATCCCCATCAGGATTCAATGGGATGTTATTAATAACACGACTAAAACGTGTGCGATCGAGATACCTGGGCACACAGCAACAGGTCCCAGAGCTGTTTTAAGACAGCAGTCTCTCTCTGCCATAGTCTGAGCTGCCTGAGGTCTGGGCTGCTCACTTCAAACAGCCTACAGGACTCCTGCAGTTCCAGCAGCTCCTTCTCCAGAGTCACCACCTCACTATGGCACTGACACACCACAACACGAATCTGTTAGTTCGACAGGTCATAAGTTCTATAGGTCATAGGTTTTATAAGGCATCGTGTGAGGATGGTGGAATGAAGACAAGTAAGTCTCGTTAAATTCAAAACCAAAAATGATGGAATGAAAATGATGTGATGCACCTTGTCTATCTGAAGGTAAGGCCTCTTTGAGCTGTACTCAAATGGAGCTTCTGTTCGAAACTTCTCTTCAAACTGACTCAGCTTTCTCTGAGGGAAAACAAGTCAGCAAAAAAAAACACATGCAGCACCAAAGATCATTTTTCATTCCTATTCTGTACAAGTAAAGAATAAAAATGAGAAATATGCCTGAACTATTTGAATGTGTGCCCAGTTTTACACTTATTTCAGTCTAATTAAAACAGGAACAGTATCACTGACCTCGAAGGTCCCGTACTTCCTGCGGATGACTGCCACCTCAGCACTCTGGAGCGGGGCAACCTCATGCTTCACAGACCAGGCTAGTTTCTTCACACTGCTCCACCTGTCAGGCAGCTCCTGAACACAGAACATGTAGCAGTGACACGCACTCACACATACGCACATATACAGTACTATATATCATAGACCATTAGGCATAATTTGTTAAGAAAGGCATTTAATATACACACTATATATTATTAGAAATGAGACTAAAACAAACAAACAAAAAATTCTAATCAAGCAAGGCCCTCACCTCCAACTGAGTATAGATGTGATCTGGAAGCATTTCTCCATATTGCTCCAGCAGGTCGACCACAGCCTTGAGTGGCTCAAACAGCTGGTCTGTGCTGGGCTGCCTGACTCTGACAGCCAACAGGCAGCCCAGCACCCTTACCAGAGCCTGGTAGTCGCCGCTCCTCACTGGCTCTCTCAGCCCTGAGGCTGCTCTCACAATAAATTCCTCAAGCTCTGTAATACTGCAAGACAGAGAGAAGTCAGGAGAAAGTAAATAAAGCCAAATAATTCTGGCATCAAGATCACTTTGAAGTGTCTGTCGGTACAGTATAAATCAGTACTAAATTATAACATAGAACACAAGACAGATTTAATGCAAATGTTATACGGTTCATTTTCTTCCCACCTATCTGTAACATATGATATGAGGTGCTCTTTGAACATCCAGCTCCATTTTTTGATTGTGTTTAAAAGAGCTGTCTTGAACGAGCGGGTATCCACTCTAAACCAGCCCTCAAACACTCGGCAGTCTTCAAGCTTGCTAACTTGTGCATACAGTTCTTCATAATAATCAATCTGTACAAAAAAGGAATATTATACAATATCACAGATATCATATCACATTATGCATAATTTGTTAAGAGAAACCTTCAAAATAAATAAGACTTTTATTTGCACTTCTGTTCCAAAACAGCTTGGACCAGTACCTGCTCTTTGAACTTGTCAGTTGTGGGTGGATTCTCTGGCAGTACATCCTCTCCAAATGCCTCTACATACTCTGTGGTCAGAGTTTGACCATAGAGGAGAAACTGTCTGAGGAACTCAGCTCGATCATCTAGCCATAGGTGTGAGTAGCACTCAAAGGTGCTCTGGTACTGACAAGCTCTCTTGATAACACCATTCACTTGCTCCATCACTTCCTGTCGCAGGTCTAAGAGCTCCAGCACATTGTCCATATCGTTCTGCCAAAAAATTTTACATTTATTATCGAAGCCCACATTTCCATAATATACCAAGCTACCTTTGCCAAAACATACAAGAATGTGTTAGCAACCAAATCATTTTGACGACATATGGAATTACAAAATGCTTTCAAATGTGCTAGTGTGTTAATCTCTTAAGGCACTGTTCACCTGATAGTCCTTCAAATCCAAGTGAGATACCACCCTCTTGACTTGAGCAGATATCTTGAACACATCAGCCAGTAAACCCTCCACCAGCTCATAAAGACCATCTCCAGCATCATTGTCCAGAGAGGGCCTGAAGACAATCTCAGATCCGCTTAGCAGCATCTGAGCCTCTAACATTGGACCTTGCCTCACAGATCTTTCCATGTTGTCAACAAAGAACTCAAGAGAGTGAGCAATGGCATTGAAAAATCCTTCCACCACCATCTCATTTACATATTCCACATACTGCTGCCAAGCCTCAGAACCATCACCTGCTGCATAGAGACACTTGTTCTCCTACAGAATTTAATGACAAAAACAAACAAACAAAAAAAAACCCCCAGAAAAAAACAAAGGTTCCATAAATAAATGACACTAAATTAGAATATCCAGCTCAATTTTAACATCCGGCTTCACTGAACATGTGTTTCCTGTTTCCCTACCTGTAGTAGATGGTGTATGGTCTCTCCATCGTTCCTGATGATACTGTATTTACTTGCCACTCTTGCTGCTCTGTCCTCCAGCATAAGCAATGTCTCTTTCTTATTGTCCTTCCTGCAGAACATTGGCTGCTTGCACCATCCTTTCATGAGCTCCTGGATCACGCCTTCGTTGTCTCTGGACTTCTGAAGCCTGCGTTCCAGGTTATAGACTCTGTCCTTCACCTGGCAGATGTAGTCCCAGCACCGCTGGTCTTGCCATGTGAGCTCAGTCTCTGCTCGATGCAGTTGCTTGTCTATGGCCTCCAACTCTGCCTTCAGAAGCAAAGCCTCCACGTCCACAGCTGTCTGGCGGACCTTGTTGTAAGCCTGGACCAAAAACTGCAAACTCCTCATGCACTATGGATTGAGGGTGAGGCAATCAATGACTGATGACTCTCAGAATTTCCCTCACACTGTATGAGAAGCCCATCTAGAAAAAGCTGTTCTATTATTAAAAGGGAATTACAAATAATCACCAGTTATCATTTACTTAACATAGTCAAGTATAAACAGAGGAGATGGCCAACCATGAGGAATGTGTCTCTCTTTTCATACAGCTCCATCGCAGCAGAAGGGATGCTGGTCTTGTGAAGCATGTGAAGATGTCTGACATCTCTCAGCACATCCAGGAGCTTGAGTCACAGTATCAGTGTGAAAAGAGTTAGGTTGCAAAATTTAACCAATAAAAAATTTTACCTATAAAAAAGCCAGAACTAAAAGAAAATGTAAGTTAGTACCTGTAGATTGAAATTGACAGATAGGAGATCAGATCTTAAGTCTCTCCTGATGAGGGGTTGGTCAAGATTCAACTGGCAAATGTGTTTAACATTATTGCACCAGTTTGAGTAGACCTTTTCTTCAAATTCATCCAGTAGTGTGGACACCTCCATGTACTTCTGATGTATCAGCTCCACAGTCGCTCCTTCCTGGTTCCTGGTATGTAATTAATACATTGTTTCTTCATCTCTCACAAACATCAGATTCATAAAACCACTAAATATCAGCATATGATTAGCAGTACATACAAATAAAAGAGATTGTTTTAATGAATGCATTAAGGAACTGTGAGTAGTTCTGAAGCACTTACATATCGAGCACAAATCTAAAATTCTCCCATGGGATTTGGATTCTGTCTCTCAGCATTTTAGCCCATTTCAAAGCAGCAGACATAGCAGGCATGTTTTTACACAGCACAGCTTTACCCTTCTTCCTCTGGAGACAAACAGGAACCGATATCAGTCCTTGCTACACCAGCAGAGCAGTACTGTGGGTAATACATGTATGATCTACTGTGCTGAGTCCTAAGAACACAAGTGGTACCTGATCATGGTTAGAAGTAAACAGGTATTTGCACCTTTCCAGCTCATCTCGAAAATGATCTGTCAGTTTTGTGAAATAGGGTGTGAATGTTTCCTTAATAATCCCTCTGTTCAGGAACGGTTTGAACAAAGCTAACAGCTGTGTACAAACACATTAAAAAGTTCAGTCCTGATGGTTAACACAGAAGGATATTTTTGCTTTTGTAAGCCATCATTAATATAACTTACTTTGAAAATAGACTCCAATCCTGAACAGTCCTTGTAAGCTAAGCAAAGAATGCTGCCAAGACGCCGGTCATAGTCTGCAACCTTTTGTTTGAAGTGTTGATAGAGCCTCTCAAAATGCTTAAATTCAAAATGGAAAGATAAAACATAAAACACTCCATTTCTAATAAACAACTGACGTTCATTCATTTTCTTAAAAAGCTAAAATGAGCACAGAAGGCAGAATTCTGTGCAGTTCCATAACACTGAAAGCATTATATTTTTTAAGAAAGTATAAAATTGAGCAAAAGCTGCACAATAAAAGTGAGTCAGTTCTTTTGGGACACTACAACGTTCTTTACCTCGTTTGTGCAAAGCGGACCCTATTACCACGTAAACTACGACACATGCAGAGTAAAGGAAGATGTCACCATAAAACTGATACAAAATACAAACCAATGTCATATCATGTATAACTAACAGAAGAAACACAAGGTACTGCATAATCTTATGTACCTCCTCACAACTGTAACACTGACACCACTGAGTAGTTTGGTAAAGTAAACACATTGTTTACAGAACCATACCTTAGAAGTCAAATCCAGAGGATCACGTTTAGTATCCAAGATTTTTTGGCAGAGTTGCTGAAACTCTGAGTGTAGCAGAAAAACTTGTTCAGTGTACATTCTTCCCTTGATTCCCCCAAATATCACCTTCTCCAGGTTCTGTAGCTCTAACACGGTGGAGAAAAGGTCCTGGAATACACACATCCATTCATTTATATAAAAAAACATTTCTAACGCTTTCAGAGAATCATTATAACACATTTATTCAGCCAAGAACAGAGAGAATCTTACCTCTAACATTAGCACACGTGCTAAGAAACAGTCGAGACGAGTAAAGACCAATGCAGATGGGAAGTCCCACCACTTGTCTATGTCCTCAGATCTGGCCCAGGCAGCAACCTTTTCTCTGTATGTTTGGAAAGTCTCCTTAAAGCATCTGAGGAGCTTCACTACAGTCTGCAGCTTCTCAAGAGTTTCCTCTGTCTCTCCTCTCAGTAACTCCTCTGCACCCAGGTACGACCTAGCCTGGTAGGAGCAAAGACATAATGTTCAAATAACATGGAACTTTAAATTGTTTGCAACAGTAACCCAGGACAAAAATCACTCGAGAGTGTAAAAGATTGTTCTGCTGTAAATCACCACTGTATTGCTTCTTGTATTATTACTTGAGTGCTCTGGAGACAAATGGAGGTGATAACACACTGTATATTCTGTATATTCGTCTAATACCAGTAGCTACCTTGTAGTCCAAATCCTAGTTCTAATCCTTGTCCTCAGTGAAACTGTCAACATTACCTGCTGAATGAGCAGGTTGCCGAGCTCCTGCAGCAGCAACACGATGCGAGCAGGTATGCGGTAGGACGTGCAGTGGGTCCACACCAGGAAGGCAAGGTGGAGGAGTGGAGAAATGAACATCTGAATGGAGGAGAACTCCCCCTCTTCCACCCGGAGCAGGAGTGGATGAAGCTTCTGGAGGTGAGCATCCACATCATTCACCTCCTGCAATGCTGCAGAAACACGTGAGCTGCATTTACTTGGTTAAATGGAAGTTAGGTGAAGCGTCAAGTATCACATGGGTATCAGAGAAATTGTGTGCAGTAGTGACCAGTGAAATAAAACTCAGTTACCATCGACCACCTCGTCTGTCAGTGTTTTAAAAGATGGGTAATAGCTGCTGTCTGCCACCTCGAGGATTCTCACCATCTTCTGGATAGCAGGACTCTGAATCTGAAAAACCAAAACTAACAGTGATGAAGATCAGTTACCTAATCATAACTAATGCACATGAAGGTGTACAGCAGAACAAACCTGTTCATAAATGTTTTGTATGTTCTTTTTCCTTGACCTCCAGAAGTCAAGTTCAGTCCTTGGTCCAGGGTTCTGCCCATTCGAGAAGAGCTCAGCTGAATCTTCTTTTAATACTTTTTGAATCAGATGTGTCCAGTTAATGACCATGGACTCAACAGCATGTACCACCATCCTCCTGTCACAACAAATTTGTTGTTACTAAATTTGTGAAATAAAGAGAATAAATAATGCTTAACCATGCACCAAGAAACAACTATGGAGCAGAAGAGTCCAGATGGAATTTCTTGCCCTAATTCACCTATTATGCCTGGTGATTAAGCTGAATCGGGTATGTTTGATTAGAGAAATCACCTAAATCTACTGCACTCCAGATCTGATCGTTAGGACCTGGACAACACAGACTGAGCAACTCTTCAGTTAAACAGTCAGCATTTGCATTAACAGCAACAAATACTGTATAAAATTCTTACGGTCTGAGGAATAATTCCAGACAGTCTTCTGTCTTCCCTGAGACAGCAGGAAGGGGAAGGATGGTTTTTCCAATCACCTGTCCTTTCACCACGGACACTTTGTTTGATAAACTCTCAATGTGTCGTGTCACATCCTGGGATATCACATCTGGCCACAACAGATGATTCTTCTTGTTTGACAAAAGTGGCAGACAGACCTTGAGATAAAACATTGAAAGATTATATATCTACAAACCTGACTGATTCTGAGCGGTAAATCAAACATTTATTTAAATGCTAGTGCACTGGTGGAATACAAACTTAACAATAGGATATGTGCGACATTTTGATAGTGTAATATTTTCCCACAGAGCCCTTGGAGGCTTTGATCAGTGCTTGGTAGTGGATATTCTCTGAAAGGTTAAGAGAGTTCATTACCTTGTCCACACTGTTTGACAGCTGCAGCAAGAGGGAAGGTGACAGCACCCCAAAGAGCAGAACACTCCTGTAATTTTCAGAGTGGATGTGGACGTTTTCTTTCTTCAGAATATATAGCGTCTTACATTCGGGGACAGAAGAAACCTAATGTGCGTGGTACAATATACATATAAAACATTGGGTGAAGCGTATTTCAGAGAAAAAAAGCTCTGCACCTGCTGTATGTGATACTTTGCCACACAGGAGTTTAGCACTGCAGGCCACACTCACCTCAGCGGAAGCTGTGAGAACATTGGACGCAGTTGAGTAGAAAAACAACAATTTAACTTGTTTTTCAAAGTAGTCAGTAAGAAGCCTTTGATTTTCCTCCACAGTAACGAATTTTTTCCAGAACACAGTTTTAATTGTCAACATTTGGCAAATTCTCCTGCCTATAAACTGCACCCGTTCGTCTTCAGAAAACTGGGGGGGTATTTCTTCCTCCTCTAACATGTTGTTACCGAAATGGAAAAAAAAACAGTTCCAGTCTCAGAAAAGAAGAAAAGTAAGTTAAATCGTAGCTCTAGCTTACAGTATGCCGACCTGCTAAATACTTTTACAAAAACCAACGTGCCATAATGTTTCGGTCCTCGCACGAGCTGAGATGTGATTTAGGAAAAAAAGACACGCGAAAAGGGGCGGTACAGCGTTCAGTTCCCTTGGAAACGGACTGTACGTTAATGTGTGACTCTAAACGTACTTGAGTTATCCAATCAAAATGTACGCTGTTTTGGTTTGTTTGTTGAACTATTATCGAGAAGAAAAACATAATATAGATTGTTGCACTGAAATAGTATAGGCATTTCCATTGGTTGTAACGGGGGATTATCAAAAACTAAGATGTTTTGTGTAGCCTGTAGTCTATGCTTTTAACGTCATCATAATTTGTCGTTCACACGTTTTTCAGTAGGCCTACTAAAAGATGATTTGACCTTAAATTACTTAAAGAATAGATAAACCATCTAAAGTTTGGCAGTAAAGCGTTTCATACTCTTCGTGCAGTATTTCATAACTGAGCGCACCGATGTTGCCCTCTAGGGGCCTTCACATCCGAAACACACCAGATCGAGCAGGTCATATTATCAACAACTATCTTAACTGTAGGGTTTCAGAGTCATGATATTTCGTTCTTGTCTGAATTACAGAGAAACGCACTGAAAATCTTCCAGCGACTATTAATCTTGGAAAGGTGTTAGTATGATATGTAATAACGGAAACTGCTGATAGGTCAGGACTGTGTGCTATCTAGAATTTACATGTGGAAGTATGAGCTATGTCAGGCTGTGTAGAGTACAATAACTGCGTTGCGTATCACCAATGTCCTCAGGAGGGCAGTCCTTCGTTGCACGGGATTAGGAAGACTCTCAAATCTAGTCTACCAACTTTCTTTTAATAAATCGTTTATAACCCCAAAGGGAGGGAGATCGGACCACAGCACAACAGACCAGGTAATGCGTATTAACCAAAAATATAGTTCTTCTTGACAAAACTGTGAGTTGGCTAAATGTTTTTCAATTGCGAACAGTTTTTGTGAGACTACTTCCAGATTTATGTATGTTATTTGTAGTTGCAAAATTTCTGGAAATTATTCTTAAAATCATTCATTTCAAAATATATTGAAAATGGACTATAGAAAATATCCATTGTCAGATTTTACACGCTTTATTAGATCTACAGTTGATTAAACCTTTACTAAATTGCCATTTTAAATTTAAAAGTAACATTTGTATATATACATAGGTAAATTTTAAAATTGTAAAAACAATTTCCTCTTAAAAAATTGGAGAAAGTTGCGATTTAAAAAATGCCCACTGGGTGCTTTCGGTGTAGCGCGAACATTTGCTTTGTCACCGACATTGGGTTGAAGTTTGAAAGATCGCTAAAGCTCTTGGAAACCATGGGAATTGCTATATGAACTGGACAGAATGCGATATCCGGCCACATGCGGCCTTCGTATACGTCCCCTGCGGTGTTATGCAAGCCACAGAAAGGGACAAATTTGTTTTCCTCCACCCGAGGGCATCTGTTGATGGATACATCCTCCCAGGGGTCGGGAGGAAGCAACTATTCAACAGACGGTACTTATCTTGCTGTACTTGTTTGAGAGTTCCTCTCTTTAAGATATGACAGATTTAAGTGTTCCTCTTAGATGGTTATAAATGCCTCTTGACGTGAGAATGACACATTAGAATATATTCTTACGTTTTAGGACCAAACAAACAATCAATTGCAGCTTTTCTGAACAGCAGCTCAGTGAAAATCTCTTGCACAATACATAAATAATTTTTTTCAACAAAGTATAGAACAACAATATGAAAATAAACCACTTCTGCATATTACTTATGCATCTATCTATAGTCTAATTTATTTAGATGAGATAATGCATCACAGGCCCTTGTTGCAAAATGCATTATTTTACAAGATTATACACTAAGTAATTAGTGTAGTTAAAGAGAGTAAAGGGACAATGGACATATTAATGTGTGTGTGTGTGTGTGTGTGTGTGTGTGTGTGTGTGTGTGTGTGTGTGTGTGTGTGTGTACAGAAAACAGCATGTAGAAAACATTTATTAATTCCCTAAGGATGCCTTTTCCCACAGAAAGAAGAAGCTTAATCCCTTCCAGTAATCCCTGACAGTACCGGTGCTCCTCTAGTGATCCTGTGATTAATACTAGTGATTAATGCCATTTCCCAATTCCAATTAGTTCATTTGTAATCAAATGTCTAACGAACCCCAATGTGCAGTTTGTGATTTGCGATGCTTTTCTGTTCTCCAGCCTGCTGTGCTTTGCCTCATAGACCCAGCAGCACATTGGACCAAAGAACCAACTGATAACATCAGCAAGGAGGTAAAAACACATCACTCCCGTTTGGACTCAGCCAGAGTGTTCCTGACTGCCCTGTAATCAGCGTGTGTTGGCAACCCACCCCACCCCCACCCCACCCCAGCCCATCACACGTGCGCACCCCACCCGTGCTGGCTCGCGGGTCGCCGCTGTCACACGGGCACATCAGAGGTGATGGAGCGTGGACGGAGCGCGGATGCCATCTCTGGGCTTCACCGACCTCCACCGATGCCCGGTGCAGCATCAGTCAGAGTATGTGGCCTTCCAAGGCCCCTGATGGTGGCGCGGGCAGCGTGATGCGGCTGGCCGATGAGCTATTCCGCTCACAGCTCGTGTGATTTACGAGCCGGCACCTCCCCGAGTCGGAGCAGGAAGATCACGGGTGCGGCTGAGGCTGAGTGGGAAAAGTTTTAATATGCCCCACCACCTCCACCTCCACCACCCACCTTGGTCTCATCCGGCAGTGAGCTCCAGCTACCCTGCTAGGGGAAATGAGTCCATATATGTTTAAAATGCACCGAGACACCAGAGTCGACACAGTGTATTACAGGAAGAGCCACAAAGAATGCAGGGAGTATGGACAGGCTGCTGGAGAGACACGCACGGGGTGTATAAACGCGAATGTTCTGAATGTTGGTTTGAAAAGAGATAAATGAGTTGAAAAGAGCTGAATGAGTTTGAAATTAGTTGTGCTGAGAGACAATCTCTATTGAGGCAGAACAAACATTATTATCGAAACAAAAAATGGTGCCCCAATAAAGAAAAAGAACATCTCAATCTTCACAAATAGATGTGAAGTTAAAACAAAATATAATTTAAGGATAAGGATTTCCAATTTTTGCATGTTACTCAGCAGTTCACGGCAAAACCCACCTTGACTAGACAGTTTACAGGACAGAGTTTTTGACTAATTTGAGAATAATTTCTAATTTGTAAACATGTTAATGTAATAAAGGCCTGTTTTGAGCTTCGATCAGGCAGCAGTTCTCCAGCAGTGCTTCTCCGGCTGTTTGAATGACTGTTCGGGTGCTGTTTGAGTGTTTGTCCTCCTCTCGCAGCCATAATGTCCTGCTCTAAGAGGGACCTCAGTGTTCAAGTGCACATCTTTTGTCAGAGTGAAAGCCTGCCGCAGCTGCTTCGGTTTTGACATCTGCCAGGCGCTGGTGGAGTGAAGATGTCATTGTGTTGGGGGTCTGCCCCACCAGGCCTGCCAGATTTACTGCCAAGCTTACGAACAAAACGCTTACGAACAGTTCGGAAGCTATGACCACGGTCTCCTAAGAGACGTGTGAGCAAAAACCCGCAGGATTTTTAATTGGGATTAGGATTGGTGAATGAACACTGATACAGCTAAAGAAGCAAATATGAGAAAATATCAAAGTATGATTAAAACCAAAGAACCATCAAATAACGGAGGGTTTTTTTAACAAGCATGTTATGTATGTACCTGTCTAACTATGTAATTCTGTTAAACTTTCAGGGAATCTAAGTCTATCATTTGAACTGCATCTTAATGTTTACAAGTTCCAGCGCTCCAACCTTTTTTTGTACAGTCATACCATACAATCTCCTGAGCAGGGCCACTTGCATTCCCAACATCTCTCTCACTTCTGTCTCTCCCAGCATGCCCCCCCCCCCCAGCCCAGCGTCTGTGCCGGGGTGTGTGCGCGCATGTGTGTGTGTGGGGGGTGGGTTGGGGGGGTTGTCCAGTAAATGGCAACATACTTTCATCTTGCTCTGACAGGCTTGAAGAGCTGCAGTATGGCCCAGCCTTCAACAGTCCTGTGGTTATTAGGGTGTACAGTGGTCAGTGCCCGTCTTTTAGCTCCTGACTAATGCTGTTGTTGCCACTGACGGGAAGCAGCCTTTCTAAGCTACTGACCCCAGCCACCTTCCAGGTTTTCTCCCGAGTGGCCTGGGTGACCACATCACCCCCTGGGTCACCATCTCTCTGTGCCCACTCTGTCTTAAGCATTCGCTGAATTGAGTTGGATTTGCATTTTAGCTGTGTTGCATCTCAGGGGTTTAATGAAAAACACACAGCTGGCCTTTATTATGTATATCCATCAGTGATCGGTGGGTAACTGTGATGTCTTTCTTTCTTTGTAACTATCTTAATCATCTATTCCAAGAAGAAAAACCCAGCTGAATGCCTGAGTATCTTGTTACCTTTAAAGAGTCAGCTAACCTGGAATGGGAGCAGCTTCACGGTAGTGATGTTGATCTTAAATAAACAGTTCTTTAAATTGTTTTATGACGTACCGCAATTGGACTGACATGAACCTGACAATGCTTCAAAATTCCATTAAGTCCTACCGCACCTTCAACAAGACTCAAATCATTATGTGCTGCTTTTAATTCAATTTTCCCTCATGAAATCGAAATGAGTTCTTAACTTCCCCATTAAATGTAATTGCGGTTCATCCACTTGCATAAAATGGTGAATTATGAAGGGGGGCCTGTGGTTATGAATTGAGCCACATAAATGAAAGGAGCCCCCTTTATTACAGTGATTAGCGTTCTGTTGCTGGACAGAATCAGTTGACTACCACTCGACATTCTGTTGAGGCCATTGAGTGGCCAAACCAGCCTCAGACTTTATGTACTTTCTCATCTGTTATCTTGCTCATTACTGATACACCTATCATCTACATCAACACCTGCTGCAAAGTTAAAAAGATAATTACATTTATTTGTAATGTTCATACCAAAGCATCAGAAAATCAAAACTTAGGGTTTAGGCTAATTAAACCTGTCCCAGAAGAATTACTGCCGCAGAGTCAGAATCTGATTGGGAGGGTAGCAGGAGTAAGTGTGGATTTTGTCTCCTCATTCTAAATCCTAATCTCACCCCACACTATGAATGAGGCTGGGAAATTTAGATTCCCACGGTAACCAAACTGAAGCGTTTAATCCTCAGTTTCCTGTCTGTTCTCTCCTCTTTCTCTTACTCTTTCCCTCTCTCTCTCTCTCTCTCTCTCTCCCTCTGTCTCCTATCTTCCCATATCCATTAGACTTGGCAGACTAATCGAGCTGCACCAATTGCTCCCGCCGTGAGATCATTAAGTAAATTATTTTAAGATCAAACGGCCAGCAGTCACAATGAAGCTTAGTGTGACGGTAAAAGCTTCAGAAGTCATCCATTCCCCCGGTCACCACCTCCCCCCTGCGCTCAAATGAAAGCTCTACGGGGAGTGCTCCACACCTCTCAGGTGGATGGCCCCTCCACGGACCCATTAGTAGCCTTTTAGCTGCAGGCAAAGGTAGGGCTCGCTAATTGGCCTCGGGAACAAAACTAGCCTACTGACAGGAGCTGACTCGTGGGCAGCTGAAGAGGGCAAATTATTCCAACCCCCAGGCAACAACTGTATGTCCACTGTGGAGAGAAGACCAGCTGCCTCCCCCTGCCCTTCCATGGGCAGAGCCACCAGGGGAAGATTGAAATGGAATTGTAGGACCATTTTGAAGCTCTGACTGCAAAGCTTTAGAGAGGACCATGAACATCAAAACTGGACAAAAAGAAGAAGAAAAACTGTCCAGCTCTTTTTTAAAAAACGTTTTTTGTGTTTAACATCCTGGATTTGCCTGTCGAGGTTTCAGTCATCTTTAGCGCTTGTGTGTGTTACCGAGCTGTATGATGGTACCAAGCAACACTTCTTTCAACTGCCGATTTTACCTTTAAAACTAGAGGCAAAAGAGGCCTTGCAATAGTTAAAAATCAACAGAGTCACTATTCTTCAAGAATTACAAAGGTTTGTACTTCCATTGTGGTTCTAGTCTAATGGTAACCTGAACCTTTTAACCTGAGGCTACACAATATTACCTCTTGGAATGTGATACTGTTTCTTACACAAGGTTCATGTCTGTTTCGATCCATGTGATGGTACAACTGGTAAATGCCACACAAGGGCAGCAGACATTCTCGGAACTCAGAAATAAATGGCGATATACAGTGGTGTAATGTTAGTAAATTCATGAGACAGTCTATATCCAGCCTTTATGATCTAAAGTGCAAATCAGAGTATCAGTTTGCTCTGTTCTAGAGGTATTATAAGTATTAAGAGGAAGACGGTGAGTGAGAGAGAGAGAGAGAGAGAGAGAGGGGGAGAGAGAAAGGAAGAGAGAAGGAGAGAGAGAGAGAGATGTCATCAGGTCAGTTCACAAACCATTAGACAGTGATTACCCATGGAGCTGAGTACATGAAAGCTTGCTTTGACAGCTTGTCCTTTCAGTTAGGTCATAGTTCCACTCAGGTCAGAACAACTGAAGCCTGAGTGTTTGTAAAATATGTACAGATCCCCCAGGTATTCACTGTTAATTCTTACACACAGTCTAAAAGGAGAAAGTTGGCTATGGCTTTGCTTGTGATGTCGGAGTGTATTTAAATACCGAAGACTCAAATTCTAGCAATAATGATGTGAACAACATCTAGAATTTTGATTAGTTTAAAACTGTTCCCACGGTTCTAAATTATTGGAAAGGAGCTGCTTGTCTACGGAGTAAGGAATGCTTTTCTCCTTCCTCAGATTGGAAGAAGCATTGTCATCAATCACATGGTTTTAATTCTTGATGGCCTCCCATTGAGAGTTTGAAATGTGCATGTAATTCAGTTGAAAGCCCCCTGGACGTCTTGGGCATCTTCCCTGTGGTTCGTAAATGTGCTGTAATCTCATGCTCTCAGTGCGCTTTGTAAATGTGCTGTAATCTCATTCTCTCAGTGTGTTTTGTAAATGTGCTATAATCTCATGCTCTCCATGTGGTTTGTAAATGAATGTGCTGTAATCACATATTCAGTGTGGTTTGTAAATGTGCTGTAATCTCATGCTCAGTGTGGTTTGTAAATGTGCTGTAATCTCATGCTCAGTGTGGTTTGTAGATGTGCTGTAATCTCATGCTCAGTGTGGTTTGTAGATGTGCTGTAATCTCATGCTCAGTGTGGTTTGTAGATGTGCTGTAATCTCATGCTCAGTGTGGTTCTATTGCTCCAATCACATCTTACACCACAGTCCTGCCATGTCAGATTCCCATTTTTAAATTAATAATATAAATTTAATGTGATAAATATGTGATGCAAGGTCACAAAATAAAGACTATAAGCACATGTAATAATGTAATAAATAAAGTCTTCCTCATGTAATAATCCACTTATACACTGAAACCGCTGCTTCAAGTCATCTTACTACTACAGAGCTGACATTTGTCTGTGATGGTAGGAACTGATGAATGGTTAGGGAATTGTGAGGTTTAGTGAATTGTGAGGAATTGTGTAATACTCAAACTCAAATCTCAAACTCATAACCCTAGCAGACAGTCCACCTCGTTCCACTTTTCATTAACAAGCCTTACCACGCAAGCAGCCACCATTTTGTTCAACCGTCACTTAAGGTGTCATTGGAGCTCCTCATTCTCCTACTGGCCCTGAAGCGATAAGGTATTACAGGAACGGCACACGAAAACATGGTGACTTTTCACACACGATTAGGCCCGTCACGTGCGGTGGGACAGCGAGCAGGGCGATAGTTCTGCCCTCTACCTGACCTCCTCGTTAGGCCTTAATCAGCCCGTCACGCAGCAGCCACCACAGGCACAGCTGAGTCCGGCTCGGCTCGTGGTGAGTCATGCCTCCCCCCTCCCACCATAATTAGTGCTGGGGGAGACTGAGCGAGCGGGCATGCAGACGGGCGATGCCAACTACTCCGGTATGAGAGGCCCTGGAGAGGGGGGGCGCGCGTTTGCCCACTCCTGTTGCCAGGGCCACCGGCTCCCGTGTTCTGACCAGAGAGACTGATGTACTGACAGTCAGTATCTCCCAGTGCCCTGCAGCACCTGTGCAACTCCAGGGGGCGGAGCTCTGAAAACACGGCACACTGATTTCCGGTGTGTTGAATGAACGTAATTTGCTTGCAAATTATTATTATTATTATTGAAATCTTTTCCAAATGTAAAAGGACTCTCGTACGATGACCAGTTACTTTAAGTTAAATAAATGCTTAAATACTTTCCATGGCCATATTTTAATTTAAGATAACAAGTTTTGAACAATAATTTCCTGTTGTCTAAGATCTAAATAAATTAATAATTAGAAATTCATTTTGTACTTGTGAGGAAAAGGGCATTATGAGAAGTGCTTTCTGTAGTGCTACATTCCTGGTCTTTGCTCCTTTTGAAGATAATCCATTAAAATGACAAAAAAGCGATGTAAAAACACAACACAACTAAAAAAGGAGCTCCAGTTGTCTTTGATTTACAAAGGCAAGGCCACTTTGCTTAATTTTAATGTTGGGACCTTTGATTTCCTCGTGAATGGAAGGCTTAACTGATGCTAAGAGTACAGGGCAGTAACCCAAGACAATGAGAGCTTTCAAAGTTTAAGTGCCCATTGAAATGCTAAGAAAGCAATGGCTAATTATATAGTTCTAAAAACACTTGAAAGTCTCTTATCTGTCTTACATTAATGCAGAGTTACTGATGTGCTGTTTATTTCCCAGCAGTCATCTGGTTTCCTGCCCAATGAATGACAAGAGAGGAAGAAGGAGGGCCAAGCTTCTAATGATTCCAGTACATTTAGATTTCAATAGGCCACAGTCATTAATACCCTTTAATGCTTCACAGCTCTGCAGAGGAAGAGCCATTTTATGTTGAGGTGCCTAGTTGTTGTTATTTTATGCGGCACCTAAAGCACTTAGTGCGTTTACCCGCACAGAGCAAATGCTGAGGTCTTTTTACATAATGGTTCTTCATAAAGACCCCTTCTGTCAAGAACTAAACATTAGGTCAAACTGAAGAGCCACTTGGGCACTCGCCCGACGGGCTGCTATAATCTAAACTTGCGTTTTACTGCAGCGCTGTCAGTGATGCAGGGGCTTCAGGAGTTGGAGGCTTTAGGAAGAACTTTGCTTAAGCATAAACCCCTTCTGAAGACTCCAGCTCCTGAATGCTGCAGCTCTAAGCCAGTTCTGCTGGTGTGGTGATGTCTTATAATATCCTCTCAAGTGCAACACGACGGTTTTGTTGTTCAAATATGTTTTGCCTTGATTTAGCTATAGATTTCTGTTGTAGTATTCCACTTTACTTTGTAATATCTAGTCTGTTACTTCTTAACATCTTCCAAACACTTTAACAGAAAATGTGCTACAAACAACACACACACACACACACACACCACACACACACACACACCAAAAGAAAAGGAATATCACACTGCTAGCCTAAATTAGTTGTTGCCAAGCAACCATCAAAAGGTTCAATACATTGGCTGGAGGTTGCCTATAATTTAACATTTTATAGGCCCACTAAAATCACAATCACAATCAGGAGGCTTTTCCCAGAGGTCTCTACAATCAGCCGGTCTCTCCATTCACACCCAGCGCTGGGCTCATTCAGTCTTTAAGCTGCATGGGTTAAGAAGATGTTAGCTGTGATCCGTGCAACATAATTCTGAAGTTGATATCACTCACTGACATCATCAGGTGCTTTTAGATTTACAAAATAAAACAACTGTATTTAAACACTGGCTATGGTTTATGACTTTAGTGGACATCCTGAACAAATGCAGTAAAGTTCATTCCACAAAGAGGTCAAATTTGATTTACGGTACAATATTCACTGCACACTTACTAAAAGTTCACTACAAAAAGGTCCATGAAGGTAATAAAAAAGGTCAGTTTGTGAACACATCATTCAGGGTTGGAGTAATACTTGATTTGAAAAATGTGGCAAACTTTATCAAGTCCAAATTCAAAACAAGTACTAGTCCCACATAGCTGAGATGAGAAGCAACAGTCTTACGATGAGTCTGTCTGACTCCATGTTACTTGCTCTCCCTTCTCCCCATTGTTCTCTGCAGGTTTGAAGCTGTTTGAAGCTGCAGATTTGAAGCTGCAGGTTTGAACGGCTGTTTCTTGATTGCACTTGGTATTTATTTCAACCCTGTGTCTGATGGCAGCAGATGAGGCCTGAGTTCTGGTTTGGGAAAAAGGGTAAAAACATTCCCCTTAATCACAGGCTGTTCTTCTCCCCTATAAAAATTCAGCTGGTTGCTGGTCCATGCCAGACAGGATACATGGAGGTTTTCAGGAGATGAGCAGAGGAAAGCATTGCTCAGCCTCTGCTGATTAATTCTAATCATGCCTGTAAAGACATCAGACGACCGGTCAAGACCAGCTTGATTGGTTTGATTGGTTGTGGAGTCCATTGCAAAATAATAAAAAATGTATACTGAGAAGTGTTGCTGATGGCAGACTTGTAAGTGTTTGGGTGGCAATAAACTTATAAAACACCAACAAAACAATGTCTCTGTGTCTGTGATGGAGGGTAATTCTGACTCAACACGCACCAGAATACATGCACATTATAACCAGAAAAGGACTTTGAAGACCTTTGTCAACCATTTTCTTCATGCAGTTCCCATCTATGTGATGATAAGTATCTGTGTAGAGATATGAACGTGTGGGAATCCTCCACAGGGAAGATGTATGGTGTACGCGCCTGTCTGTTGTCTTTAGACGGATGCTTTGAAAGCATTATTTTCAGCGACTGAGCGTCTCGTAGAGGAAATTTACTGAGCAACTCAGTTCTGGGGTGCAGGCATGAAAAATTACAGCTTCAAAAAAAGGGGAGAAAGAACTGGTGAACATGTTGTGGCGTGTGTGTGTGTGTGTGTGTGTGTGTGTGGTGTGTAGTAGTATACACAGCTTCTGACAAAGACAGATTGTTCTCAGCAATTTCACCTCTCGCTGGTGGCAAACCTGAAACAGGTTAAGTACAATGTGAACAGGCCAACATTCACAATTCTAACCATGATTCTACTCTCTGTGGAACAAACTTAAATAAATATGAGTAGAGAATTCTTAGTGCTTTATTCCTTTGTTTAAACCACATTCCCCTAAAGGAGCAATTATTTTGTTTAGATTTGTACAAATGCAGCAGGGATTAGAATTGTTTTGCTTGTTTTTGTTTGCTTGTTAGTTTTTTATTCAGGGACTTGCTGGATTCAATGTGGAAACAGAGAACAGCAAAACAGAGACGTGGTTGTTGGTCCAGCTTATAGCAAAACATGTTTCAACTGTTCAGTTTAATGAGACTCACTGACACTTAACCAAAAGTTAAACACATGGAGAGACAGGAGGAGGAGGGTGTTGGCCTCCAGGCCGCAGGCAACCTGCCGCTTCCTCCGGGTGACGCAGCTCCTCTCAGACCTTTGCTGCGGTCTGACGATGATCACAGGGTCACCATCACTGTCACATCCACCCATCGGCCGCTGGTCCGTCGGGTTCTGTGCTCAAGAATGCCTGCAATGCTGCTTCACTGCTCTTCCATAGACATCTTTCAATGTTTCCTTGGTAAGAAACCAAACGGGCTGCATGCATGCGTGTGTATATACACACGCGCTTGCGTACATAGTGTCTGCAGATCTGACTGCGCAAGTTTCAGCATGTTATATGTAATAAGATGTTCTCTTGAGTGACTTTAGAAAATGGGTTTGCATGTGCAACACAAGATCGTGTTGCTTTAAAGTATAGCAGCGTGTAGTCACCTCTTATGCCTCGTCACTTCTCTCAGCACTTCCTGCATCGGCGTTGGTCTCAGATGGTGTTATCAGGTGGTGCTGGTGGTGTCAAGTGCTCTGTACTCCACGCAGCAACAGGAATGTTACTCAGAGGCAGGACCCACGTGCTCGGATTTAAACGGAAGTGATTGGAAATCCAAGGTCACCGTGATGAGAGACGTCCACTTTCCATGGGCTATAGCAGGCCTTTCAATCAGAGGGGAGAGGATGAAAGCATTTACTTGACCAATAACGGGCCTCCGTGACGAATGGATGAATAAATCAGTGATGTCATAGCAGATTCACTCATATTCACAGACCCACTGTGGGGCAGCTGTTACATAAACCATGTTTACTGTGTAAACTATGTTAACAGACCTAACACTGATCCGGGATGCAAAAATACTAAAATCCAGACAGGTCAAGTTATTTCTAGTATGTTTCTTGTCTGTTATTTACATTCTAGAGTTTAGAGAGATGTCCGCATTTAATCCAGTAACCACAGGCATGTTTAGAAGCACTTCTGAAGTCTTAGTATAATCGATTAACCAGGAATTGTGTATAAAGCTCAATTTTCCTATAGTCTGATGCTAGCTTTCACACACAAGTGCTTCAGGAACTAACATACGATCTCCAGCGGGTAGAGAGGTCCTAGTGCCCATCCTCATTAAAAAATATATAAAAAAATAAAGAAAGAAGTTTATTTATTTTGGTTTTTCTCAATTCGTCCTAAAAGGGTAAAACAAATTAAAAACACAAGAAGTCAGTAAAAGAGCAATTCATGAAGGTGCAGCACGAGCCTGAGGCAGTGACAGGAGCCTGGGTTGAAAAATCAGCCCTGACCTCTCCCCTGCCTCATCTATCTGCCCTTAGTGTCCAGCCACGCCGCTCTGGCTACGCTGATTTATGGAGCAAAGAAAAATGCCCATGTTGGAATGGGCTTTTGATAAAATTGTTCAAGAGATACCAGGTCATAAATCCCGATCTTTTACGTCTGGGTCGCTTGGCTACTTCCACATTCTCCCGTCATCAATAAGACGCCGCCAAACATGACATTTAATCCATAGCTTCACAATATTTCCGGCACTTTAGGGAAAGGGTAACATTTATATTTCCCACAAGTGTTGCATTTTTTTTCAGGACAGAGTGGATACATAATTCAAAATATGAGACGGAACTTTATCAAGTATATTTGGTTATGTGTTCTTAGATATGTGTTCTTAGATATGTGTTCTTAGATATGTGTTCTTAGTTATGTGTTCTTAGTAGGTTATCTGTTCTTAGCTGGTTGTGTTCTTAATTGCCAATTTCATGATGTTTCAGGTTGGAAGCTCACAAATTTTGTGCTTCCACAAGTGGAAACATGTCATAATTCAGCGCTGTAACAATATAAACCCTCCTCTCCTTATAGTCAGCAGATGTAATAAAATGGTAAAAATCCTGATAAATCCGTGTCACACAAAAAACCAAACATCAAACAAGCCTGTCTGAGCAAAAAAAAAAAGCCTGTAAATTCTGAAGCTTCACACGTCACCTCATGTCAGAGGGGATGACAGCACACACCTCAGGCACGGTTTACATATTTGCGGTTGCCCTGAGCAAAACTTGCAGGATTTATAGTGACAGCTACGATTAGCATCTGGAAACTCGAGTCGGCCGCATCACATGACGCGTGTTTTTAAGCCCATGACAGGAAGCGTAAGTGCCCGCGTTGGCGCCAGGAAAGAGGCGTGAGTCACAGCGCGAGACCGAGGCAGACGCTCGTTTGGTGTGGCCTTCGTTTACGACGGCGGGCCGAGCGAAACAATGAGGCTGACTGCTGTGTACAGGTGTTTCAAGGAGGAGAGGACTTGTAAAAACAGGTAGCCAGCATTTCGACTGAGGCAATCACTGTGTCTCGTAAAAGGAGAAGTGGGAGGTGGGGCAGGGCTCCTCCGAAGCACTCCGGCGTTGGCTGCGTTCCCAGAGTGACTACAGCCGTGAAAGCTTCGCAATTTGTCCCGCCGGGGTATGTAAATACAGTCGCTCCCCCTGCACATCTTCGAAGTGGGGAGGGGGGGGGGTGAGCTGGCGCGAGCCAGCCAGGGTGGAGCATACCGGCGCCAAGCAGCACAGAGGCAGCTGTGTGTCATGGGTGAATCGAACATCTCTACCTATCAGAGGCTGCCTTAACAGGCCTTAACAGGACAAGGCAAACACATAAAGGAACGCGCTTACCAAATGTCGTCTGATTCGACAGGGAAGACTTGGGTAGGACCGTCCACAGCACTAGTGGTACTTCAGCAAACAGACAGCGTCACTCGATTCGGGGGGCGTGGAGGGGGG
>JAOXYF010000008.1:4413868-4443184 GCA_028565775.1 Sternarchorhynchus goeldii
CCAAAACATCACTGCTCTAGAGGAGATCTGCATGGAGGAATGGGCCAACATACCAGCAACAGTGTGTGCCAACCTTGAAGACTTACAGAAAACGTTTGATCTTTTTTATTTTATTTTATTTTATTTGTTCACATGCCCGGAAGGCACTGTTGATTGGTTGCCATACGAACAATCTCTGACTTACTTTGATCTTTTTTTTTTCATGCTCTCTCTCTCTCTCTTTTAATTTAAGCTCTAAGTGTGACATATTGTGTGTGCATATGTGCATGTGTGTTGAGTATTGATTGGTGAGGTGGTGTTCTTTCCTGGTTGCTTTCTGGGGCTCTCAGTAGGGTTCTGCAGGTTAATAGTGAGACAGAGGTGAGGGGACAGCGGTGGTTGTTGGGGGAGGACCCTGAACACGTGGGGCTCCACAGAGATGGTGGCAAATTATATATCGCAGCTCAGAATTCTTATTACAATTGTGAAACATACTTTTTATAACTGGAAGCTAGATCACTAGGTTCTTGGACTATAAAGTAATAAGTAAGTCATTAATATTAGACATGCTTTAGTGTCTCACACACACACACTTGGAAATACACATCTGGATTGGCCTATTGAGTTACTAAAGGCAAGATGACAACTTTCTCATCACACAGAGGATGTAACGATTCCCAAGCGTGGGACAGAGAGGTAGAGGGATCCACTCGCAGGAGTATGTAAAAAAGGTTTATTGTAGCAGGCAGGAGGCAGAGTCATATAACAAAACAGGGTTAGGAACTAGATCAGGGAAATGGCAATGGTACAAAAGGGGCAAGGCAAAAACGGAGTCCAAAAAACCAGGCAAAAGTCAAAAACTAAGACAAGCAACAAAATCAGGCAAAGGTACAAGAGGGCAAGGCAAAAGGACAAAAATCATGAACAGGCGAGTAGACAGAAACCAGAACCAGAATTACCAGATACAAGAGACCGCTTGGTACACAACTAGGTTGACAATACTACACAACGTAGTGAGGGAATGGATGATCTGATATAGAGGAGATAATTACAGAGATGGGGAATAGGTGAGTGTGGAAATTTCCATGGGTTAGTATTCTGGGGAGAGAGACCTCTGCAAGCCGGCCGGGGTATCGCCGGACCTGACAGATGACATTCACTAACACTTAGCCCATAGCCTGCATCTCTGACATCTCACTTTCTCTCTCTCTCTGTCTCTCTCTCTCTCTCTCTTTCATTCAGATGTCGTTTCATCCAGCATGTTTTCTGTTTCACATTGTCACTTATAAACCCAATCCTAATGATGCACTGTGTTCAGCTGGAGAGAAGCCCCATCTTCAGAATGTTTCTTTATTGACACATGTTGTTCTGTTTATAATTTCAAGAGCATTAATGACATTTCCCTTATATAAAAACCACGGCTGACATTTTTGAGGCTACTTCTTCATTTAAAACTCTGGTGTTGCTCTTGTGTTTGGTTACAATCTGTGGCATCCTTTTGTGTTAGTATGTTTAATTGTGGTCCACGGTGCCCTGCTGTGTTAGTGTGTCAGCAATAACAAACATTAATTGGATTGCTGAGATCAAACACCTGCTATTCCATTTACTCTACATGTTAATTAGACATGCTAATTCAGTTGTCCAAGGCAACAGAACTTTCTCCAGGCTAATAAACAATTAGAGTACTCCATGCACTTTCACACTTGTACACACACAGCCTGAGTCTCTGTCCCTCATGGAGACACATGCTAATACTAATCAATGGTTCAAGAAAGTACCCATCTCAACATTTAATTTAATAATTAATAATGTTTAATTAATAATTAAAATGTTATTAGTACTACTGTGTTTTTACAGTGTGTAATAGTTTGCACAGGATTAAGGAGACCCTAGTTTACTGAAATTTCACCAATATCAGCAGACAAAGAGAAAGAGAGCTTTCCCATTCCCAGGGAAAGCCATATTATAGTCAAATTCTTTGTAAAGTTGATTGCATTAATATATATATTAATATATATTATGGTCTGCATGGCTGTTGTCCCAGAAAGATCCTTTTGTAAAGATGATGCATGAGAATTGCTGAAGACAAAGAGACTAAGGGCATAGATTACTGCAACCCCATGTCCTATGGCCTGATGAGACCAAGATAAACCTATTTGGTTCAGATGGTTTCAAACATGTATGGTGGCAGCCAGGTGAGGAGTACAAAGACAAGTGTGTCTTGCCCACAGTCAAGCATGGTGGTTGGAGTGTCATGGTTTGTGACATACTGAAGTAGAGCATGATCCCCCTCTGGGCCACAGGGCAGTATTCCAACATGATACCGACCTCAAACATATCCCCAAGATGTCCACTGCTTTGCTAAAGAAACTGAGATTGGCCTGGCCAGTCTCTGAGTACTGGACTGGCCAAGCATATCTCCAGACCTAAACCCTATTGAGCATCTGTGGGGCATCCTCAAACGGAAGGTGGAGGAGCGCAAAGTCTAACATACACAAGCTCTGTGATGTCATCATGAAAGAGTGGTACAGGAATCCAGTGGCAACCTGTGAAGCTCTAGTGAACTCTATGCACAAGAGAGTTAAGGCAGAGCTGGAAAATAATGGTGGTCACTCAAAACATTGACACTTTGTGCACAATTTGGCTATATTCACTTGTACTCACTTTTGTTGCCAGTTGTTTAGACATTAATGGTGATAAAACGGAGGTGCTCCTCCTGGGCCCGAAGGCTGCAAGACAGAAAATGCTAAATCTTCCTCATTGCACCTGGCTTGGTAGCTAAAAATCTCGGCGTCGTATTCGACTCACTTATCGTTCAATAAATATATAGATAGTATTAAAAGGATAGCTTTTCTTCACTTACACAATATTAGCAAGCTAAGGAATACACTATCCCGGCATGATGCAGAAAAATTAGTACACGCCTTTATTAGCTCTAGATTGGACTATTGTAACTCATTACTATTAGGATGCTCTAGTAAGCTTAGGTAAGCTTCAACTAGTTCAAAATGCTGCAGCTAGAATTCCAACTAGAACTACAAAATTCAATCATATCAGCCCAGTCCTTTCAACCCTGCACTGGGTCCCAGTAAAATTTCACATAGACTATATAATCCTTCTATTAACATATAAAGCTCTGCATGGGCTCGCCCCTGATTATCTGCAAGAACTTATTTCCTACTCTGAACCTCCACGTTTACTAAGAACACAGGGTGCCGGCTTCTTACTGGTTCCATCAATTAATAAGGTAACAGTAGGGGGAAGAGCCTTTTCTTACAAAGCCCCCCAACTACGGAACAGCCTTCCAGAAAATGTCCGGGACTCTGACACAGTCTTAATCTTAGGCTAAAAAGTTACTTATTTAGTTTAGCATTCGGTAATTGATATTCCCCATAGATAAAGGTTACAGATCCAGGGGTTCATGGGCAGAGGGTTTTATGGTATACTGAGATGCTGGTGCTGTCGTCCCAGCACTGCACACGTTCACTCAAGTTTGTTGACGGTGGGGTGGAGGGATGCCAACACCTCAGGGCGCCCTCAAGTCTGTGTTACCTTCTGGTTCTGTCCTTTTAGTTAGTCTGTAATAGTTCATTTCCGGAGTTGCTGCTGCCACACTTCTGAAATGTCTAAATTTTATGTCCCATACAGAACTAACTGTCTCAATTTACTTTTACCGAGCTAATGGCTGTTCTTGGTTCTAAGTAAGGATTGACGAGGCTCTCCTGCTACCTGTCTTGGACCAACCACCTCCTACTCATCCAGTTGCAGATAAAGGATTAATCAACTGTATGGAGGCCCTCATCAACATTCCTGGTTATTCCTGGCACAGCCCCGGACTTTATGTTATAGCTTATTTACTACTGTTTTTATATATTTATCTTGTTGTCATGGTGACCGGTGTCGGCCAGAAGAGGATAGGCTCCCCCCTTGAGTCTTGGTTCCTCCCAAGGTTTCTTCCTCACGCCTTAGGGAGTTTTTCCTTGCCACTGTTACCCTTGGCTTGATCACTGGGGGCTTAGACTCGCACACTTGTAAAGATGCTTTGAGACAACATCTGTTGTAAAAGGCGCTATATAAATAAACTTTTGATTTGATTTAAATTGCCGTGTCTTGAGTTATTTTGATCAGTGTCATATCTTTAGTGTTGTTCCATGAAAAGATATAATAAGATATTTACAAAAATCTGAGTGTTATACTCACTTTTGTGAGATATACACTCACCGGCCACTTTATTAGGTACACCTTGCTAGTACCGGGTTGGACCCCCTTTTGCCTTCAGAACTGCCTTAATCCTTCGTGGCATAGATTCAACAATGTGCTCTTCTGCATGCCTCGGTTGTAACGACTGGTTATTTGAGTTACTGTTGCCGTTCTATCAGCTCAAACCAGTCTGGCCATTCTCCTCTGACCTCTGGCATCAACAAGGCATTTGCGCCCACAGAACTGCCGCTCACTTGATATTTTTTCTTTTTCGGACCATTCTCTGTAAACCCTAGAATTGGTTGTGCGTGAAAATCCCAGTAGATCAGCAGTTTCTGAAATTTCCTGTCTGCCACCAACAACCATGCCATGTCCAAAGTCACTTAAATCACCTTTCTTCCCCATTCTGATGCTCGGCTTGAACTGCAGCAGATCATCTTGGCCATGTCTACATGCCTAAATGCATTGAGTTGCTGCCATGTGATTGGCTGATTCGACATTTGCGTTAATGAGCAGTTGGACAGGTGTACCTAATAAAGTGGCCGGTGAGTGTATACATACTGTATATGGTCTTTATTAGAGACACACATCTGGGCACACATTAGACCTTTCTTAGTCTTCAGAACCCCAACAATTCATCGTGGCATAGATTCCACTAGGTGTTGAAATCATTCTGCAAGAATCTTGGCCCATGAGGATGGGGTAGCCAGATCAGACAGAACTATTGACATGCTTTGAAAATGCTGTTCCTCTATGCTATTGCTCTATAGAATTAACACCTGGGGTCTTTGAAGATCAGGGAAGCAAGGAAAGCTTGCTGTCATATTCCTGGAACCAGGTCATGATTATATGACTGTGGCATGTTGCATTTTTCTGCTGAAAGTGTTTTTCTGCCATAAGATAACCTGTTGCCATTAAGGGATGAACTTGATTGGCCACAATTCTTAGGTAATCCCTACTGCCCAAACATCCATCTACATGTAAGAAAACATTGTCACTGACTTAAAAAATGCTCAACCAGCCTGTGACTTAAAAAATAATATTCACTTATACAAGTCTGAACTGTTGACTAGAGTTCATGCTTTGCCAAATTCTGATCCTCCCATCCGCAAGGTGCAACATAAATCTTGATTCATCTTCATCTTAAGTAGACCAGATGTTTTGCAACTATCTAACCACACTATGTTTTTCCACTGTTCAGTGACTCAATTTTTGTGCTCTTCTGTCCACAGTAGTATCACCTTTCTGTTTTCCTTATATAGCAATGGTACTAGGTCATCTGCTGCTGTTAGAGCACATCTGTGTTACAGAATGAGATGTGCATTTGGAAACGTTAGGTGGAGCACCAATGTTGTATTCATTTGCAGTTTGCTTGACTGTGCACCACCTGTTTGTCAGACTGATACTTCTCATCCTCCCATGAGCTCATCTGCCAATGAGTTGTTTATGTCCCCAGGATCTTCTTTCATTAGATAACATGGAGAATTAGCATGTCATTAAAATAACACATGAAATTTGCATTTAATTTGCATAACACTGTGGTTAGATGTAGCCTTTGCAATAACCACACCACTTTGTGAGATATTTTGTATATAGGTCAGTTCAGCAGTCTATAGCCTCTGGGACTGCTGAATCTACTCATCTACTGTGCTATCTACTCATGTTCCATAAACTTCCCTGCTATCTGCTTACTCTGCTTTAAATACATTCTTTAATCTATTTTCAAGGCTTCTTCATCTTCCTCTATTCTGTCTCCCTCTATCTTCTAATGTATACCTAAGTTCTTCTTTGTTCAGCCTTTGGTTTGTATATATGTGTACCTACATATACAGTATCTCACTGTTGTACACCCCTCACATTTTTGTAAATGCTTTATTATATTTTTTTCATGGGAAAACATTGAAGATGACACTTTGATACAATGTAGTCAGTGTACAGCTTGTATAACGTTGTAAATTTGCTGTGCCCTCAAAATAACTCTGCCATTAATATCTAAACCACTGCTACACCCCTCTAGTGAATTATCACTAGATGAGTGTGCATTCATTACCTGTTAGGGGGCTTCATACTTGGAACAATAAAAGATTATAGCTTGCGGACTCGAACAAGCGTCTTAACGTACCTTTATGTTTTACATACTTTTATGTGTGCGTACACCATATATACATTTTTCTTTCGGTCATGAAACGTTACTGACCTAGTTAAATGTCAGATGTCCCCGTGTCTTGTTTGGGTTTTTTGTCTATCAGACTATAAGAAAGATGGTTCCTCTCTCTCTCTCTCTCTCTCTCTCTCTCTCTCTCTCTCTCTCACACACACACACACACACACAAACAAAGAAAAAAATCTGCATGAGTGACGCACAGCGAGGCACGAGCGCTGGAATTCCTCTCACATGGTGATGTCCTCGTACTGCAGGACAGGAGTGTGTCGTTGGGACCGATACTCTTCACATTTACTTGGCTGCAGAGGATTCCGGATTATTTAGGGATATAACGCGCTCCTGTCCGTTTCTGATCCGAGGTGGAATGGCAGGGGCGAAGTGCCTTCTCAGAACACCAGGGTATGCTCGCTGTTTGCGTCTTCACGTTTTTTTCTCCTGAAGGTGCATGTTGGAGTGTCATCTCAGAAGCCACGTAGATTTACTGTTTATTGGTCTTTCAGTATTTGACGGAAAATACAGCTTTTATCGCGTTCTATTTAGAAAAAAGTTTTACGCCTGCGTACCATAGATAGCTACAGCGTCTGCCTTATTAATTATGTAGAATCATTTGCTCTGTTTTATTTTTTATATGCATTAACTGTATGCATTTAAGTTAATTTTGTACGCAGGAATTAGATCCAAAATCCTAGCTGTGTACAGTGATGGATTGTTATTGTAAACAAGTACATCTATGTGGTACGCGTAACCCAGAGCTGCAAGGGGACTTCAAAAGTGAGCAGAATAATTTTCGACTGAAAAAAGTTGGATTTTTACCCACCCGTTTATGTTAGATGTTAGATGCGGGTTTATTCTTATACCAAACTAAATGTTTTGTGACGGAAATGGATTTAAAATAGACGAGATGATTTAAAATAGAAACTATAGTGTTTCTAGTGCTGCCATAGTGGTTGATACTTGCTGAAGAGCGGATAATAGTAGGTCTAATAACAGAAGAAAAATAAGCTCTTCATCGCATGTGGCTCGTGACGTTGCAAAAATCAATATCGTTTAGGTTATAACGTATCCTGTAAACTCAGTGTCTCGGTCTCGCTACCTGTCCAAGTCAAGCCTTTAATTCCGCCTCATTTAGTGAGTTACCTGTCTGATTTGTGATGAACTAATATTCTTTAGTCGCTAATTTGTCCTGATACCTAAGCCCAGTTATTGCCTTGTAATTGTGGTTTGGAGAGGTGGAATAAAGGTGAGCGTGGCACGCAGCCGTATCACCTTCATCCCAATTTCGGCATGACGGAATATCTGCGTCATTCTAAAAGGTTTATGAATACCCGGATCAAGCCGTAAAATATGCACGTATGTGTGTCGTTTCATGCTGTGAAAATGTATAGAGAAGTTTAAACTAGACGTGTAAATATTGTTGAGTGTGTGTGTGTGTGTGTGAGAGAGAGAGAGAATGAGAATGTTATGATGTGATCGTGAGGTAGACGCACATTTGGTGTACTTAACCTAGACGTTAGAACATTTTTTTTTCGTTTACTAAATACTTTTATCTATTAGCAACTGATATTACCAAGCCAAATAACTATACAAAATATTTAAAGAGCACTACTTTCCCCTGCCTATAAACAGTTCATGTTATACTGTACGTGACCTGAAAAGTGGAAATTTTATTTAATTTCAATTACGCATTTTAAGTACACAATTTACCAGCAACACAGTAATGTAATTTAAACATTGTTTAAGCAAGTAGCTGATATTATGTTGGCCTCTTTTTCAGATTCTTCGTTTAGCTGTGCAAATCAGTTATTGAATATTTTGAAAAGAAGGCTGTGTGGTAAAACACCAGCCTGGAGAGGGATCAGAGGTGGTAACGTGAAGAGGGCTGGGAATCAGTGATGGAATCAGTTTACATGGTTAATCCTCCAAGGGTTACCATGTCAACAATACCATGTAAAATAAATTTGTACAAGTATAGTAATTAGGATGTATACCACTGTATAGAGAATATTATACATAAATTACAATCAGCAAAAATTAACCACACCAGAGTTCAAATAAAGATGAAATAAAATCATTAGTACTGAGTGTGCTTTGGTTGTGCATTGCTATCCTTATTATGCTGCTAGTAAGAATCATCTGTTCATGTGCTTGGATGCTCGGATGCCAGAAGGTTCTAATGGTTCATACTGAGAGATACAGCTTACTCTACATATTAACCCCAAACAAAACTAATCAGCGCTGTGACAAGAAAATAGCCCATGTGTCACAGTCCATTAGTCCTCCCCTTGTTTTGTTTTTCACTGCACTCTGGGTTTTGTTTCTCTCCCTCATTTCCCCTCCACTCACCTGTTCCTCGTTTCCCCAATTCATTTCCCCTTAGTTTGGTTTGTTATTGTTGGTTCTTCTGTCTTAGCATTGTAATTCTAGCTTCGATTAGTATTCATGTTCTGTTTGTAGCCCTGTTTGGTTTAGTTCATGTATGGTTAGCTGGATGTTCCTTTTTGTGTTTTTGTCCATGGCTTATGAGCTGTATGTGTTTTGTTTGCTGTTTTTTATTCATGAAGTCCTCTTGGCTCCTCACACCTTTTTTGACTCCAGTTTGTGCTTGCACACGTTTCACCCCATCCACCCCGATACGTCACACCATGAATGAATTTGCCCCTTTTACTGAATTCTGCTGGGGTGATGGGGGGATAAAGGTGGATTCACCATGGTTCATGGCCTAAACGAACATGGTTTCCTGATCGTTAGCAGGGAAACATGAGAGCACAGAGGAGGAGTCTCCAGTTTGTAGTGTTTAAGCACCATTTCTCTTCTGCAGAAAGATGTATTTTTTAAAAGAATTTAACAAAAGATACTTATTTACATAGCTTTTCCACTTTTCAGTGTATGCACATTACCTAATGAATCCTGAAGTGGTTCATTGAAAAGCTGCCCATGCTGATTTCATTCTTTTTCTGCTGATTATGCTGAAGCCTTTGTGGAGGGAAAACAATTTAGGAACTTGTTTGTTAATTTTGTCCTAGTTAGACCCATATGTGTTCCTGTTCACGTTTGGTCCAGTCCTGTACTTGATGGTTTGCAATATTGACCTATAGCATTGCTAGTACACTTGAACAGAGCAGCGCCTAATAACTGTTTTTCTCTCTCGTTCTTCCTCCTTCTACCCATCTGTCTCTCTCTCTCACTGTATATTTGCAGTAATTTCCAATCTTCTGCCATGTTTGAGGGCTCTGACTCTGTGGACACAGAAGGAGTCAAAACAGAAAGTAGCCTGGGGTCATCTGTGTCAGCTTGCAAGAAGGTAGTGTGTGTGTGTATGTTTTTTTTGGGGGAGGTGTATTTGATGCCCTCAGTACACAGTGATGATGCATACTAATCAGATTAAACCACATCAGTGGCTAAACAACATATGTGTTGAGCCATTTTCTTCCCTTCAGCAAGGCAGTTTCTGTTAGTGATTGACTATTTAGTCACTCTTCATATTTTACATCTTTCACACACAAACTGAGGTACACATAGGGTAATAGACAAAATATTACAATAACCGGTGGTGTGCAGTCAGGCCCTTTGAACCCTTCAATATTACAATAACCGGTGGTGTTCAGTCAGGCCCTTTGAATCTTTCATATTTGGTGTAACAAAGTGGACAAAAATGGCATATTGAATAAATAAAGATAAAAAACTATTCATATGTTAATTTTCATATTCTTGGGTACTAAAGAGAGCATTCTTTATGAGAGTGGAACTAATCAAAATTACTATATATTCCAAGTATTCCAAGATATTCCAAGTATCCCTAAGCACTTTGTAAGTCGCTCTGGATAAGAGCGTCTGCCAAATTCCAGAAATGTAAATGTACTATGGATATAGGGAGTCACTGCTGTGTACATGCCTATGTATCCCATCTGGTGACATTTTGAATGGTTCTGCAGTTTAAATATATTAGCAAAATGGCAAGAAATTAAATTTGATTTTCACTATGGCATATAGCAGCCTGGCCCTTCTCAGCATCCTGAAGAAGGGGCTATAGCATTATTAATAAAATGTCAACATCCATGTACATGCTAGTCATTTCACTTCATATGGACACTACAAGGGAGACCTATATTGTGGTGTACCTAATCAAAGTCAGTCAAATTTATTCATATTGGGCTTTTTACAACAAATGTCACAAAAGAGCTTTAAAAACGCATGGGTCTAAGTCCCTAATGAACAAGCCAGGGGCGACAGTGGCAAGGAAAAACTCCCTAGGCGGGGATTAGGAAGAAACCTTGGGAGGACCAAGACTCAAAAGGGAACCCATCCACCATTGGGCGGCCCAGCTAGTATCAGTCCAATAGAGTAATAATACAATATCTAGACTGAGCAGCCCCTCCAAAGTGGATGTTGGGCTTCAGGTGGGTGCATCGGCACATCCCCTGGCGGCATCAGCGAGTCCCCTGGCAAACTGGATCATTTTCAAGGTGATTTATGGCATTGTCTATGTAAACATGTAAGCAGGATAAAAAAGCCTTCGAGTGTAAATCTCAATAATTCAGCAAGGTCAGCCAATTTAATTTATAAATCTTATCCAGAAATGAGGTTGTATGTAGTTTCTGTGAGTCAAATGTTGGCTAATAACTAGCCTGTTACTTACAAACCACTTTTATTTTGTTAATCATAGTTGCATTTTGAACTGCTGAGCTGTATTTTTGGAGGGGGGTACAGAAAGGGCATCTGCTTTAAGCACTGTATGCCACTGACTGTGTGTGTGTGAAAAAGAGAGAAAGCGAGTATCCTGATTCACATGGTTAAACCTTGCTCACCCTCTCTCCAGTCTGACGGTCAGTGGCCCCCACCAGCTGATATGCTGTGAGCTATAACACGAGGGGTTGCTGTTTGGTTCTGTGTTGATTTAAACTGTAATATAACCACAATGCAGCATAGTGTGAACATGCGTCTGTCCCAGGCAGAACCACCATCACACCAGATGGTACACACAGCGAGGGCAGAGGAAGCACACACATGCGCACACACACTCTCCTCAAACATGAAAGCACAAGTGCACACAAATCAAAACAGACATGCTCTAGTCAACATTCCTACTTTGTTACACACACTCCCTTATACATATACACTTGAAGGCTATAATGTGTGATATGGTTTAATCAAGTGTTTATCCTTTTGACACTGTCAACAGTACAATTCAAGAATGTCACGTTGTTTTTTGCTATTAAATATAATGTTATTAAGAAAATTATAAGCTAAGCTAATTAAATTTTAATTGAAATTAAGTTTGGCACAATATTTTAACTAAACATTAATTTGTTGAATATGAATAATTTTGGGCAACATGCATGTATGACACACGCATACACACACAAGCACATTCAGGTTTTTTTTAATTTTATGAATAAGATCATTCTTACAGTTACTCGAGTGGTTAGCACTGGTGTCTCAGTGGCCTGGGTTCAGTGCCCATCTGATGCTGTGGGTTTCTTCTAGATGCTTTAGGTCTCCTCCTACATTCCAAAGGTGTGTTTATTAGGTTGATTGTTGTCTATAATTGGGTTGTTATGAGTGTATGTCCTTGGTCCTACATTGCATTAAGTCGCTCTACCTAAAGATATACATTTTATCTTTTTTGTTTAAAAAACACATCAGTTTTCTATGTGGGTGGGCTTTACCAGTAAACCCTTCTTTCAATGTAATATATATATATATATATACCCCTGTAAAGTATACCCCTGGATAATAATGACACTGTTGCTTGCTGCATACAGTGACTTTTCTATTGTCCGAGGTGGGTTAAGTGACTGTGACATGTTGATGAATTTAAGAGGCTTTATTTATTCATTAGCATAGATTCAAGTTATCACTAACAGAAGGGGCTTTTTAGTAGATAAACAAGCTGAGAGAGCTTTTGTTTGCAAACTATTGCATAGTTAATCAGATTTAAAGGTTATGATTGTGCATGTACACACATACACAGTCTCTGGTTTGTAGTTATCTGTTAACTGTGCTGCATTTAATTATTCCAATCCTAGCCACTAGTGTGAGAAACATTCAACTCAATTCTGGCACCAGTGAATCAAGAAAGTAGTGGTAGTTTTTACAATTTACATCTTCAAGCCTCAAGAGTCTCTCTGTAGAGTGTATGCAGACTTTGGAATGTGTGGATACCAACAAAGTACACATACAAAGAGAGAACCAGTACCTGTTGTACTACATGTGCATGAAAACATTCAACTTTTTAGCTTACAGCATGCCAGTGTATTAATGTTGCTTTTGGGTGTGTGTGTGTGTGTGTGTGTGTGTGTGTGTGTGTGAGAGAGAGAGAGAGAGAGAGAGAGAGAGAGAGAGAGAGAGAGAGAGAATTTTGTTAGACAAATCTTCAGGAATAGACCAATATATACAAAAATACAGTCTATGACTAATACACAAATTAATAATTATTGCGAACCATACAGTGTATTCATTGTTTTTACCATTATCGTATCAAATAATACAACTAATTCCTAAATGTTGTTTTACTTAAGAGACAGTTTTCCAAAGACTAAGCTCACAGTTTTCCAAAGTGCTGTCAGCAGACTCCAGGGAGGTGCCTTGGGGAAGACTTCTTCTTTTTTCCAAACCGCTGGATTCCCCCACCCCTCCTTCTCACGTAGTAGGATACGATTTCTTGGCCAATCGTTTCTCTCTCCTCAACCACTTTATCAGACTATAAGAGCTCCCCAACGTTTTCGTTGCAAGCAAACATTGTTGTTGCAAGGAACTTTGGATACATATTTTTTGCTTTTTTTAAAACACAAAGCATACTTAGTGTTTAATTACTGCCCAATGAGGGAATGACGTTTGCTGAATTTGCTTCCAAACGAAGAGATGCCTGAGGAAACTTTGCAAGACGAATCGAGTTCTCCCGTGTCTCCAGCGGACAGCCTTAGCAACAGCGAGGGAGAACTCGACAGGCAACCGAAGAGATGTGGGAGGAAAAGACGGTCGAGTCGGAAAAATGGGGAGGATTCCGATAGCTCTACCCTGGGGAAAAGGGGGAAAAAGTCGAACAGCAGCAGTCCGCAGTGTTACGAAGATCTGCAGTCGCAACGAGTCATGGCAAACGTGCGCGAGCGGCAGAGGACGCAGTCACTTAACGAAGCCTTTGCAGCGTTACGGAAAATTATTCCAACTCTGCCGTCAGACAAACTGAGCAAAATTCAAACACTTAAACTCGCCGCCAGGTACATCGACTTTCTCTGTCAGGTTCTACAGAGTGATGAGTTGGATTCCAAAATGGCAAGTTGTAGTTATGTTGCTCATGAACGTTTAAGCTATGCTTTCTCTGTGTGGAGGATGGAGGGCGCGTGGTCCATGTCAGCATCTCACTAGCGCGTGTGGGACTTTTGGTGCACGATGGTACGCTTTGCTCTTCCAAACACTCCGAACACTACAAACTGAATGTCCCTAATCCATCGTAGCTACATTTTACGCATTTAGAACATCTATAACAGATAACAAGACACGTCTCATTGACAGTTGGATTTGTTTACTGTCAAGATAGACCTATTTTTGTGTAGGCTAAAGTTATATCCATAATTAACCATTAACGTTCAATGTTTTAACTCAATATTGGGCTAAAGTATAGTCAGAGTCTAGCTTCCCTATCGCCATGCTAAACAAACACCCACAATCTGGTGGCCCTAATCCTGAAATGCGTCATTAGTCTAATGCATTTTCTGATTTGCAGGTGACATGCGTCTTTGCTGGCAAGACCACTGTGGACCAATGTGTCGAAACCATGCTGGATACGTACATTCCTACATAATCGTGGGGAACCTTTGCAAATCGTCACAAACCTTTGCATTTACACTGCAACAGCGGAAGGCAGGGCTTTATCACATGAAGGCCCCAAACAATCTGCAGATGCGCGCGCATTGCATTCTGACTTCTTTACCGAAAGTATTATTGTTGACCATGAATGTTGGATATGTGGAGGGTTATGTCATACATGTCTTTTGACTCAGCTGTGCATTTTCCACGGGAAAAGTAGCAGTGGCGTCAGGCGCTGTGTGGACCTTTCGATAGGTACTGAAGCCTCAAGTTCGAACCTGTGCAAATTAGAACATACAACTCTATTTATTTATTAATGACACAAGTTGTGATGAAGTATGCTGTGCCAAAATGCATCCTATTTTTAATACGTTTGTAAATAAATGTGTATTTCTGTAATAAAGTTGAAGAATTTTAAAGAAATATATCTAATAGTTAAATTCATTCACTTTTTAAAATAGATTGAGGTTCATATGGTTTAAAACGACACAAATAGACTTTAATTTGAAATGATATTACTTGTTATACAACCAAAGTAAGACGTTTGTGTTAAGAAGTGGATTTGTTATAAGTTAATGCAAATTTGTGAGAAATTGTTTCGAAATCAAGACCCCTCGAACCTTCCAAAAAACAACATTATTTTAAACATGCTTCTCTTAACGATGAGATAATTAGACTTTAGAATCTTTCATTTTAAACCTGCAAAATGTTTTATTAGAATTACTATCAGGGTAAAACAGTTGTGAAGTTAATTTGGAAATGATGGCTATTTTAATGCTAAACGTTTCAGTGGGCTGCGTTTAGATTATTGTGACGGTGGTAATAGTCTTTTAAGGCTACACGGTATTTTTGCTGGCATTATTTTTTGATCCCTTATATAATGATATTATATACCATATAGATAGGTACTAATTTAAAATACTGTAGTACTCTATTTTGGTGATTACCAATTCACACGTTGTTGAGTGTCACAGAGTCAAATATACTAGAGTCGCAGTAAGTTGTATAGCAAGACACTATTAAATAGCGTGTAAATACAAAGACTGATAATCTACAAGAAATGACGTTATATGTTATCTAAATATTACTCTTTATTTTCAACTAATATTTACATTGTAGAGAACTTAGCGTTAGTACTATATTCACAAAACAGTATATTGAAATTAATTGTTTCTGTGTACTGTATCAACTAGAAACAGTGTACTGAAACGAACTGATTATTCGAAGTTTGTAACACGATTTGCACAAGGGAAACTGAGATGCAGATTTGTTCCTGTTACATTATGCGCGTGGGTTTTAAGGCACAGAAACATGCGTGCCCTAGTAGCGGCCTTTAGTTTTATGTGGCGTCTGGGAAAGTATTTTAGGCCACTCCGCGTGTCTTGGAATCTTTGGGATAAAAGCACGTGTGCGTTTGAAGGTGTGTAATTGGGTTTTGAGGCATGTATGGAATTTCCAGATGTCTATGAAATTTAAACCTTCTCCAGAAGGCTATTGGAAGGTGGGCTAAGGTTAAACTCATGTACACAGAGGTTCCTTTATGACATCAAGCGCAGGCCCAATATTAACATAAATAATGTTACATCCCCATTAGGGGAAAAAAATCACAAAAGAGGCTACAAATGTATAATTGTATAGTCCTATAGTACAAATTACCCCACCTTATTGGTTTCTCGTCATAAGAATTTGAGTAGTTTATTTGTTCCATTGGCTAATTTACCGTTCATAATTATTAGGTAGGCTGTATGTTTAGATATATTTAGCATACTTAACAAGAAAGGGAAAAACTTGACAAACTTAAGAGTTCATTTCCAGTTTATAAAGGATTTGGCAGATACATGTTTGGTGCACACGAATGAAACTTATTTTGAACAGATGTTATCATTTTAGAGTCACGTGAATTGAACAGATGTCCAGATGCAGAGACCCGCCTTTGAATTCGCTACACACGAAAATACGCTTTGAAACAAAGTATTTTCTTTAGTTCTTGAAGAGGAAGAATGCATCGATCGGTGCCGAGAGTCTTTGGAGATTTAAGTCCTGCGGAGATAAATATTAAGTTTATACTCTGAAAGGCCTAGTGAATAACGAGGAACGGGCTGCGCGGGACTTCTGAGAGAACTGGTGGAATTGCTCGTAGTTGAAAAGCCCTCCTATGACAGGTACTGCAAGAGACATTTCGATCATCAGTGTAATAGTTCACTAGCCTAGTGAAGCTCTTTTTTAAATATTAATCACATTTTGCGTCTATAATGTTTAGCGTCTCGCAGTATTAAGCCATGAACTCCAAAATACATCGATCTATTAACATTTGTCTTAACATATTTAGGCTTGATTATAATAGGCTTTTCCAGGTTACTCTGTGATAATTAGAAGTAATATAAATAAATATGGCTAGCGCCATTCTCCATACGATACGATGATGAAATAAAAACATTTTTTTAATGTTGTTATAATTTATGTTTTACTTTGCTTTGTTCAGTGACCGTCAGTTTTATGGTCTATGGCCTAAAATGTGCTCAGTGTGTACATCAGCCGATTTCTACGGTTAGTTCATTAATGTGTCGAAAAAGTGTAATATGTAATTACTGAATTAAAATAAACTATAGGCTTGTTATTCCCCACATTTGTAGCCAGTTAAGCTGCTCGTGTTGTTTATGTCGCATTTTGATGATGTCTCGCCTTGTGCGTTGAACACCTGCCAGCAGGTCCACCATGTGGTCCTGGAGCATGAATACTGAGATGAATGTACAGCTGTGAAACGTGGAGGACAGGAAGAGAATGAGAGAACGAGGCCCTCACTTAGACAACATGGCAACAATCCTGGAGTTACTTAAGTGACTTAAATTACACCCATCTGACACATCTAAAACCCAACAAACAAACAAACAAAATCTGTGACATTATGTTCCTGTGAATTTAATCATACAGCAGAGAAGGGACCCATAATATAAAGACTAGAGATGTGAGATTAGCTTTACAGTGAAGAAGAAGAGAATGAGTAAAGCTAAAGTTGAGCTGATGAACCTGAATGTAAGTTCAGAGGAGACAGGTAGCCACGCACACTGTGGTGCACTAGACGTTCCCCTTTACTTTTAATAAACTGTGCACATTTGGGACAGAACATTCCTACAGATTCTCAGTATGATTTATTATTGCATCAATAAACATGGGGTTTTAATACTATATTTATGTTCTTTTTCCTGAGCATGATAAAATAAATCCATAAAACATTATAAATCATGTAAGATTGAAAGCCAGTTTCTGGAAGAAGGCGCGTAACTGTTTAAGTCATGGGGAAAAAAAACTCCCACCATTCTGTTGCATTACCCTGTTACTAAATGAAGATTTTGTCACGCTACTCGCGATATTCGAGTTGAAGCAGCATCACAGCTGATTTTGTGACAGTTCTGACCTCTGTGACAGTATTGACCTCTGTGACAGTACGGACCTCTGTGACAGTTTTGACCTCTGCGACAGTACTGACCTCTGCAACAGTTCTGATGCTCAAACTGCTTGCAAACTGTATTGTTGTAGCACCAATAGCCTGCAAGCATCACCTATTTTAGATGGATCTGTGATTTATAATCTATTATTTAATAATTATGAGCTACAAATTCAGCAGTTTGCTAAAATTACTTTAAAAATCTCTTCCTATACACTGACATCTAATTTGTGAATGTAATAATGCTTTTCACGTTTCACCATTATGCTGTCATGTTGCTGACATTGTTGATGACCAGTTTAGAGTGCACGGTGATGACCAGTTTAGAGTGCACGGTGATGACCAGTTTAGAGTGCACGGTGATGAATCAGGAGGAATAAGTGCCCATAAACAGGCACTTTATTTTTATTCATCCATTTTATGATACATTTTTAAATATATAACCTTTTCATACATTTCAACCATCTGAACATATTGCAGGTTCATTCATGCTAATTTATTCCTGGTAGTAACACATGGAATTAAGACATAAAACTATAAATCTTCACCTTCTTTTATTCTGCATCAATTAACATTTTTAAAAGTGCAAATTTAACTAGGTGCACTTGGCCCATCTCCATCGGTCCGTATCACTTCAGACGTTTTTAATTAAACTGTTAAAATGCTTTTTTCTCACAGACATTCTTGGATTTTATCCATTTGGTGAAAATAAGATACTGTCCAGAATGTTCAGATTATCAGTCATAAATTAGTTTTTGTAATTTAAATTAAAATTTATAATAATTAAGATCGTGTTTTGGTGGAGATGTTTTGGTACAAGCCATATGATAGTAGAGAAACGTCATGGCCATAAGAACAGAAAATTCTACAATATCCAGTGTGTTTCTTTTTTATCAGTTAGTAACATGCTTACCACCCTAAATTTTGTAAGATATTTATAACTATCTTGACAAACCAAATTTTGATTTTTATATATTTAAATGTAACATGCAACAAAAATGTACAACAATGTATGATGTCCCGCAGTGCATAATGTCCCACAAGGCATGAACAAATGCTTGATAAAGAACAGCGTATGAATGGGTGATTGTGAAATAGTTTTAACAGTGTTTATGAGGGAGTGAGAACAATGAACAATGAAGAAAAGGGGAAAGAACCTTTCTGCATAAAACTGTCAGTCTGAGATAGGTAAACAATGGTAAACAATGTTATACACTACAGACGCTCTGCATGTCTCAGATGACATGCCCTGGCCTTACAAAGATCTGGGAAATAACTGGAGGTCCTGCAGTTAAAAGTATGTCCCACTGAGGCATCAGCAAACACTGGCTTTTTTCAGGTGGTCCCTACAGAGAAAACAATTATCGGACAATCCAGTTACCAGCAGAAAACATACTCCAAATGTTAGTGTTATCTGTTAGTCATAGAGGTTTTCTGATTTAGACGCTGTGCCAGATCTTCGTGAACAGCTATGGCAGAATCACCTCTTGTGTTGCGACGTGGCCCAGTGGGAGAGAGCAGGGTGGCTCGGGGCTGAGAGAGCAATGTGGGCTTCCTTTCAAACCTGTCCAAAAGAGCAAGTGTGAGGAGGCCTGGACACAGTGCTCAGCACTCGCCACCCAGGCAGCAGGCAAGACGCACATCCTACCGCCTTTAGGGCATACACAATGATGTCACACACAGGAAATGGACGGAGAGCCTTGGCACCTCTGGGGTTTGGCCATGCGTCCATTGGCTCAGCGGTGCCGCTGAAAAAATAAACAGGCAATCAGAAATGCCGTACAAGAAGTACACAAAGCCATTGTGGAGTTTCATGGATAATAAAAGTGCGCTTTTCACATTTAGGGTCCTGTTTATTTGTGCAGGCTGGCTATCCATAAATAGCCTTGTCTTTCTCAGGATCTATAAACATACAGTCATGGTTAAAACAGTTTCTGTCCTAAGCAATGATTTCAAACCTTCCTGTTAATGTTTGGTCATGTTTACTGGATACTTAACTGGGAATAAATGAAGTCAAATTGATTGGTAAATGAGTATAAGGAAGTACATTGTGGTGCAGCCCTAACCTCTCTGTTTGGCCTCTATACCTGAACGTGCATCTGCTCTTACATTTTCCTTTATATTAAGTTTGTAGTATTAATTCTAAGATATACACTGCATGCTATGTATTTTGTAAAAAATAAATATAGAAAAACAGAAAAAAGAGATTTATTAAACCATTAAATTTAATTTTTTAAATATAATTCAGTATAATTCAATTCATTCAAGAGTTCATGAAGCAATTATATATTTTCAGTACAAGATATTAATTACTTCTCACTAATAATTAAATTAAACAGGAAAGAACCATAATCTACTCTAACACTGTCACCCCAAACATCCCCCCAAAAAATAACCAAAAATACCCAGAGACCTGCTGCTCTAGGTGATGAGCCTCCCTTTGGAACAAGACTGGCAGAAAGTCTTTACCTGCAAGACTGTATCTGAAAAATGTAGAATAAGCTGGTACTTTTGAGGGCTCGTGATGCCATCTTCATGATGGTCCATGATGGTGCTCTACTTTAGTGTAAATATCCTCTCTTTTATATCAAACGTACTGGTGGTTGAGGTTAGCAGAAAAGTTCAGCACAGGTATCACCTGAACCAGGCCTCCATCCCCAGCCAAAGTATCAACAGCCATGGAAACACGCAGACGCTTCAGTTTCTCTCTTCTTCGCAGCAGGGGCTTTGCTTCAGAGATGATGGTGTCATGTGATCATGCTGAATTTTCTCTGATTGTAACTGACGGGATCTTGAGTCGTAGCTATTGGCACCAGTGTTTTAATTGTATAAGGCTGCATTAATTTAATAAAACTATGAAGTGCCTAATACTGTAGGCATTTAATTAAGGATTTGCCTAGTGTATTAAATATCTTCCAGTATAGTATTTCATTTAGATTTTGTGTGCAAAGGAAGGAGAGCAAATAATTATGAACTCCACTGACATATGATGTCCTGTCATTCAGATTTTGTTGTGTTTTCTTCAGATTCTTCAGACTTGAAACAGGGTTTGACTGGAAATGCAGAGTAGGACACGACTCTAGATTCTCTTGGGTTTTTGCTGAAAGTTTGCAGGCTGTGAATAGTCAGTAATGACAGACTCACACTACAACACTTTGTGCCATTGTGCTGTAGGACGTTTCATTGTTCTTTCTGTCTGGTAGTGAGGCTCCTCTGGACCTGTGCAGGATGAAGCTAAGACATTTATGAACGTTTGGTTCAAAAAAATTTATTTTATATTGTATGCATTTTGTATTTTCGAGGATAATTTTGTGTGACAACTGCGAGTATCCACACTGACAGTATTGTTTACATTTTTCATAAACATTGCACTGCATTTTGGACTTCAGAACTTCTGTAAGTTCCAAGCAAGTCACTTGTGTTTCAATCACAGGAGGAGACAATATGCAACCAGTGTTCTTACTATTAAAATGGCCTGTGCATTCCCTCTGTGGCCTGGGGGTAATTAGCCTAATGACACCCGCGGCTTCCTCCTCGGGGGGGTGGAGGCCCTCGGCCCCACACCGGCTGCTAATCTCCATGCGGTCATTAACCTGGAGCCCACCGGAGCTCCTAACACAGGCTGCCTCTCACTGCGGGAAGATAAGTGACGTGTTGGTCTTCGGCATTACAATGATTCTCCTTTTCCTTCCTCCACATGTCAGGAAGCTTAATCCGGGTGAAGAGAGGCCTTCTGGCGAAGCGCAGGGGAGCTGTATTCAGTGAAGATGATGGGTCGAACACTCCAGTCTCTGCTGGTTCCTGAGATGTGTGATATAACCACCGAGATGCTCTTCCAGTCTGTGATATGATACTAACCCTCCATGCAGGCCACATCTCTTAGATGTTCTATATTCCGTTATGTAAATATGACTAGGGTTTATCCTGTTTTATTTTGCCTTGTCTATAGACTTGATTGAAAAACTGCTCTGGAAGGAATTTTGGTTAATACTGTGTGCAACATCTGTGCTGATGTTTGACTCTAGATTTATTTTGCTGTTTGGCTTTGATACGTTTGCATGATAAAGAACAGAACCTTATATTATTAAAGGATTGAGCCTTAGAGAATGAAAGTGATATAAAACCTGCTGAATTGCAAACATTAAACAAGCTAAAAGATGCCTGTTGAATGAACATCACATTCTCTGTTAATTTCAGCGTTTTCATCGTTGTTAATGTGCACGCGAACAGGCTGACGTGTTCAGGTAGGGCAGACTGGCAGCGAGGGTTAATTCCTGGTGTCAGACTAGGTCACTAAGTATGTTAAAGGATGCCACAGTTCATAATACCCTGCTCTCAGGCGTTGCCTTGGGCCTTCGCCATCAAAAGCCTTTGTGTTGTTTAAGTGCCTTTATTCCAGATCCCTGTACAAAATAAGTCAATCCAAAGTCTATTCCCCAGCTGGAGATATTCAACTTTCTGTTCTTGTTCTCAATGACTTTTTTTTTGTTAGTTTGAAAATGCATATATTGAAAATATATGTAAAGATTCAATGCTTTTATTATTAGATCAATTATGTAATAATTACACTTGAGTAAGACTAAACTACTATAACTATTCCCCCAGATTTATTTTTATTAGTGATCCTCAACACAATGATAAAAATCTTGATTTTATTTTTGATCTCTTGTTATTGGTGTACTGACTGAGGCAGAGTGGTGAGAAACTACCTCAACTGACTCAGTTTCTTAGTTTATTTCCCAGCAGAAATGACACAACTGCCATTTTAGGATCTGAAAACATTTCCAGTAAAGCGTGTCAGGCTTAGGCTCAAAAGAGGTGCTGCTTAGATGACACTATTAGTGAGTGTTATGTAGGGTTTTTATTACGATGAATGTGCTGTGGAGTATGTCAGTAAAAATGTTCATGTAGTAAACTAGACTCTACAGACTACATTATCCTACACAGTATAGTACCATCAGTGTTCTCCTCACATTAAAATCTGTATCATTTACTCTATAAATGAATCAATGCAGTACTTAAAAAAAAAATTAGAGGACTTAATTACTCCTCAAATTAAACCAGGACACCCAAGTATTAAGCAGCGTATATGAGCTACTTCTAGCTATCCTTTAGATTTGATTGGGAGCTGATAAACATGTTCATTATTGAACCGCATTAGTCGTCTGCCTATGACATGCTGTAGTCCACGAAGCGCAATCAAGACCAAGGCTCGTGGTGCAGCTGGCATTCACACGCGTTTGGCTCACGGATCATCAGATGTGTGCAAAACTGACGCACTTCCTATCAATACAGAGCTTGGCAGACTGTAACTAAGGAAGAGGGCAATCATTTCTGACTGGCCAAATCTTGCCACATGCAGAATGCTGTTCTGCCTACCTGCCAAACTGCTCCCAGGCATTAAAAAACCACAAAGCCAATTCTCTCTAAAGGTTCCATCTGAAGGGTTACAAATGCAGTGCAAAAATCAGTGCAAAGACAAAAAAACTGAAATATATTGCTGTGAAAGTCATGGCAGTGAGAGACGTTTGGTTAAACACCAGAAGGATGGATGGTCCCACCATTTGTGGTGCGTTTGTGTAATGCTCTGTAAAAGTTTATTGGAGGACAGCTGGGTCATTGATGGGGAACAGAAAAAAAAACTTTCCATAGACCAAAAACTTTATTATACATCTGCTCTAAACTCAATTTTAAACAATGGAAATTGTAAATCTTTACATAAAATTTTTGTCCAGATTTATATAGAGCTGAGGATCATATAATGTGCAAATGAACCAAGCAAGAGTGTGGTAAGGTGAAGAGCTGTGGTAAGGTGTGGTAAGGTGTGGAGCTGTGGTAAGGTGTGGTAAGGTGGAGAGCTGTGGTAAGGTGGAGAGCTGTGGTAAGGTGTGGTTCTGTGGTAAGGTGTGGAGGTGTGGTAAGGTGGAGAGAGCTGTGGTAAGGTGGAGAGAGCTGTGGTAAGGTGTGGAGCTGTGGTAAGGTGTGGAGCTGTGGTAAGGTGTGGAGGTGTGGTAAGGTGTGGTAAGGTGGAGAGAGCTGTGGTAAGGTGTGGAGCTGTGGTAAGGTGTGGAGGTGTGGTAAGGTGTGGAGGTGTGGTAAGGTGTGGAGCTGTGGTAAGGTGTGGAGCTGTGGTAAGGTGTGGAGGTGTGGTAAGGTGTGGAGCTGTGGTAAGGTGTGGAGGTGTGGTAAGGTGTGGTAAGGTGGAGAGCTGTTGCCTCAGTTGAAAGAGCTAAGCTTGCATTTAGAAATACAGTCCTTAACATGCATGTACCTCTAGCTGTCTACTCTAGAGTGTTTCTTTGTATCTTTCTATGGGTTAAACACTTATATGTACATGAGGCATGGCTTCATGCTAAATAAGCATAAAAATTAGCATTTAGCATTAAAAATGCTAATACTGCTGCATTACTGTTTCCATAAATTGTGTATGAACTTCAACCTTTTTCCATCTTCTGTTTGTTCTGGGGTGGCTCCTGGGGTGGCTCCCTGACCCTGATAGCAGTCATAATGCTGGAGTGTTCTGCATCCAAGCCTCCAGTGATCTCTGCAGGAGACCCCGTTAACCGAACCCGTGTCTCTTCTGTGAAATGGGGAGGACGGTACGCACTTCTGACTTATCTCTGTGCCGGTCGCCGCGCTGTGTCTCCGGGGGGCCTGGCTCCGGCCTGCGGCGGGCCCAGCCTGCCTGCTGCTGACCCGGGTACTAAATCAGGTTCAAAGCAGAGCTCGGCACGCTTGCAGGTATCGTGTTACCCTCACGCCGTCGGGAAGCCCCCGCCTCTGGCCCCGCCCCCGCCTCCGGCCCCGCCCCTTCTGACTCCTCCTCACAGCTGGAGCTCGGCCGGAGTGACTCGACCTCGGGGCAGGACACACTGCATTTTCTGCTGTTAACCCAATAATGTTAATGCCTGGTCTTGTTACACACGTTTCCTTCCTTGAAAGCTAGTTCTTGTTTTCATACTTGCTGGTTTAACTAGAGGTTGAAAAAGTAACCTAATAGAGTGTGTGCACTATGTGTGGTATCACCAGAGACAGATGGATCAAACAGACCAAACGATCTCATTTGCTTAAACTTCAAAAGATTAAATAAACCTGTATGGACAAAACAAAACACTGAAAGACTAATAAAAATGCCCAGAGCTGGCATGAGCTGCCTTAATTTTCCACTCGCACAAACCACATGCCTGATAAGACTGAAGCATGCAGTGGTGTAGACTGGGGAACAGAGGCATGGTGGAACGTAACGCTGTTTTAGAGCTCAATCGCCTGGCGATGCCGATCTCCTCGATAAAGGAGTCAGAAAACGAGGACACTCACGCAAAGCGTGTTGCAGAGCTGAGCTGCTGCCTTTTGCTCACGCTACAGCACATTCATTCTGCAGCTCAGTACGAACTACCATCCTTAAAGGAAAACTCCAGCATTCGATCCTCAGCATTCGCTGCCATCTCACTCACAGGCCCCCACTAATGACATGTGCATAGGAAGGAAAAAGTCAGTGAGCAGTGTGTCTGAACAGCTGCGTCTGTAACTCTGAACAAAAACAGACGCCCATGACGGCGTCATGCTTCAGGGGCAAATGTGTCATTTTGCTGTTGCACCCATGCCGTTACAAGTAATTACTTTTAGAGAATTTTTTTTTTCATGACAGATTAAATATTTGCTTTCATAGCCAAAATAATCATGCCAGCCCATTTGCCAGTCACACAAATTACTTCTGGGGAAAGTTTGTTTGGTAATGATATAAATCATGATGTGTTAATTTGCTTCACCTACTAACTACATATTACTTAGTGACAATAATAAATTACAGCCATCACAAAACTAAAGTTATCCTTGTTAGTTTTACACACTAAACATAGCTAAAATGTATCAACTCCTTTAAAATGTCCGTCAATGTGAAGGAAAGAAACCATTTGAAAAAGGAAGAAAGAACCGCAACAATCAGAGACTGGAAGTGAACTGCCATCAGCTCAGCGTCACCAGACAAAGCTGAGAAAGGCAAGCAATCTTACTGAACCCCAGTGAGGAGTCCAGACTAAGCAGACCCTACATGGACGGAGGCAGTAAGGGAATTTCAGCACAACATTTGCATAACCAAAAAAAAGTGTTCAGAAGTATTGTGTTTGCTGACTACATATGTCCCAGTGTTTGGATAATATATTAGTGAGAAATTAGTGAGAAACAGAGGAAAGATAGGAAGAGATTTAGAGAAGACTGAAGGCCTTCAAAAACCTCTTTGAAATTATTGATTTTATTTTTCTGTATATAGAATATTTTAGCTGTTATCTTTTATCTTTGCAAACCCCAGTTAACCTGAATTTCTTAACAAGGTAACTCACAACAACCTCAGAGAGGAACAGTCGTGTTTTTCCTGCGATGACCTTTGATCCTGGGCCTGAAACAAAGAAAATGTCTGCAGCATATAAAATGATCGCGTTCCTCGCAAGTAAAGTCAGCAGTAAAGCACACTAATTACAGCTGCCATAGCAACTGCGTCAAACACAGCCAGCGGAGCAGAGATCGTCCGCCGACTTCAAACGGCCTCGGAGTGTCAGGCTCCGGGGGGCCCGCTTGCACGGAACCTGGTTTGAATTAAAGTGACTTCCACACTCGCCTTCACCAACGCAAACTCAAGAGACGAGGGGAGGGCAGCAAGCCGTCGGCCTGCTGGGGGAGTGAGAAGGAGACCAGGCTGAGCCCATGTCACCCTAGCTCTCTGGATTTCATTAGGGTCAATTATCTTATCTGTTCCGTTTCAAAGGCCGACCCAAGGGGCTGCCAGAACACTGGCATGTTGAGACTGTGTGCACAAAAGGCCTGTGGATTGGACTGGGTCATTACCACACTCCCACCCCCTGCCTGAGTTGATCAAATATTTGCGTGCTTTGGTAAATAATTTTCTCTTTCGTAACCTCCCCCCAGGAAACAAATGTATGGTTTATGCGCCAATTATTTCACTGAGAATGGTTTATGACTTCTGCTTAACCATTTCCATCTGACATTTTAACTCTATTTGCATCTATTTTTAAACATCATCTATTCTAGAATTAGGTGGACTCAGTCTGTCCACCTTAGATTTATCACTGAGGAAGACGTGACCAGTTAACCTCTTATCTATTTCCTATCTAGCTTTGCTCTCTCAAAACACATTAACGTTAATGTGAATATTTTTTAAACTTTGAACATCATGACTTGTTAAAAACGATTGCGTGCAGGGTGGAGCTTCAGCCAATGCTCAAGGCTTCTGTCCCTTCCATCCCATCTCTCCTGTAACCCCCCAGTAACATCACTGTGGTCCAAGTGAACAAATGCACAAACTAATATACTCCGTTAGATGGCTGCTTAAAACATGTACTTGCAAATTATATAGCTGTCTGCTCATTTAGACTATAATTCTCACACACATTGTTATTCTTACTGAAGGCTTAGAATACATATTTCTGCACATGGGGCAGTGAGAACGTTCCTTTGTGTACTCGTTGCATAAATATTTCTGAGCAACTGTACTTAACTACATTTAAGCATCTTATTACACAAGAACCAAATTATATTCAATTACTGGTTAAAATTTTATTTCTGTCAGTCAACTATGTATCATGCAGTTGACCCTTAATTATCATTAAAAATATGCTGTACAATCAGCTTTTGCAGTAAGATTTTACAGGCAATAGGAATTATAGGCACTGGGAATTTAGTGCATTAGGAATGCAAAAAACAACCATATAAACGATTCTTACTCAAAGTGTCCAAGGCTGCAAGCAGAACAATTCACTGTAAGGTAGCAGACCAGCTGTCCAAGCAGTATTCTCACCGTGTGCCTGCTCCCACCCTGTGGGCCAGAGAAACACCAACCCAGAACTTACACCGAGTGGTCATGCTTTCTGGAGAACATCATCAAACAGAACGTTAAGCTGCGGCCTCCTCACAGGTTCTGAAGGGGCCCCTGCTCTTGCTGGGTACAGACACCTGGGGCTTGTGGGGTCCCACAGGCCAATTTGGGTAATCATCCAATTTAGCAGCTCCGTCACAGAACTTAAGAAAGGCAGTGCTAATCAGGCGGGAGCTGGCCGGTCTGTGGAGGGGTGGGCAGCAGAGAGCAGGAAAGGGACGAGGATTTTTAGGGGCTGAAATGGAGAAGCCGCCTCATCAGGGGGCTCCTTTCCCTCAGACGAGGTCGCCTTCATCATGGGTTCTCCAGGAAATGCACAGGACGGCAAGGTCACCACCAATTGGCCTGCTGTGTGCTGTTGCCATGGCAAACATCCCAAGGACCAATGAAAACAGATGACAAGAACAATAATATGAGGTGTAATCACCAGGGTCACTTGCCTTCCACATTCTCCCTCTTCACTTCACTTCACCCCCCTTTCAAGAAACAAGAAAAAAAAAACTCCTAACTTTTATTTCAACATTCTTATGCTCAGAAGACCCTCATATGAGCAGAGTCACTGAGAGACTCCAGTAGTGCTTTATGTTGACCTCATATGAGCAGTCACTGAGAGACTCCAGTTCTCCCTTTCACCATTATATATTTACTTTCTGCCACTTCGTACTGGGTGCTCCGCAAATGGAATCTAACCTCCACGGTTAATGACTTATTAACTGTCAGCAGTTCATACCCTCTAAATAATCATTGCTCCCACAGTCCTTAGAGAAATGCAAACCAGCCATTCTGAAAAAAGGATGAGGTCTTACCCACTCACAACATATAGAGCTATGAATAAAGTGCAGTGCATAGCAGAGAAGGGTGAGATTTCAACAGAGAGCACTCTGAGATCAGAGAGATTAATGAACGCTGTTAACAATAACCAATGTGCTCTGTTAAAATATCATTCCGTTATGCTACACAGACACACACATGAACACACACACACACACACACACACACCTATACCATAGTTATACTTAGTCTGTTTAGATATTTATTCTTTTTTGTATCTTTTCTCAAATGTTTTCTTTTTTATTTATTCAAGATTGGTTTGTAAATTAAACGAAGTTGCAGACTCAAAGTTCCTAAAATGCCACACCAACCAAGACCCTGCGGTCAAGCAGAACCATCCTCCCAGAATCCTCCCAGATCCTGACCATTCAGCATTAAGACTTAGCACTGTTCTTCTAGCCAACGTTCTGGCGTGGAGCCCAAAACTTTCTGAATTACTGTGCAGCTTTTAGGTGCATTGTTTTGCCCCTAGAAATTATGTCAGCGTTGTGCGGTGAAATCTTTTATCACTTGCCAGAAAGAATGAGGATAAATAATTGCATCCAGATGTGAACCATTTCAGCTGATAGCAGCTTCATTTCCTGCCTCTTCTTTGTCAGACAACCTATTACACCTCAGAGGCAACAGCCTGCAGAACATACATCCCTCTTGTAAATCAATGCCTGTGTTTGCAAGTGTCTATTAGGATCATCTAAACACATGATTGAAAAGCACATTCGCTTTTGTTACTTTATACAGACGACTCAGGTGGAGGGTGAGTTGTTGAAAATGTTGCATTTTCACAGTAATAGCGCTTTAATCCCTTATCTTAACATATTACAATAATCACTGTTGAAAAATGTACACAATGAACCACTCCTGTGTTATGATATAGTAACCACTCCAGTGTTATGATATAGTAACCACTCCAGTGTTATGATATAGTAACCACTCCTGTGTTATGATATAGTAACCACTCCAGTGTTATGATATAGTAACCACTCCAGTGTTATGATATAGTAA
>JAOXYF010000008.1:4445794-4453294 GCA_028565775.1 Sternarchorhynchus goeldii
GGGTGGGGGGGGGGGGGGGGGTGGTTGTGAAGTGGTATGCTTTGCTCCGAACTGTGTCACCCTCCACCTGAGCAAACACACTGTGGGTAATAGGGTGGGAGGGATGATGGCGGGGAGAAAGAGAGAGACATTGGTGACGGCGTGCTGGCTGTGGTACAGCCAGTGTATAATAACATTAGTCTTCCGCCCTGGACCAGCTGAGTCGTCCTTCTGCTCCCAGCCCTGCCTAAGCTTCACTTTCCTTGTTTTTTCTTTCTTTCTTCTCCTTTGTGTTTTTTTCTTTTGCTTTTTTTTTGAGACAACTCCCTCCAGTAGAAACACATTCTTACAATGCCTCAGTGCTGTTCCCTGTTCGGATTACATCTTACACACAGCATTACATGTAGACGGCTCGGGACTTGCCGATACAGATATCGGTCGGACTGGCCGAACCGGTGGCAGATTCCGAATGTTCCCAAGAACCGTGGTTTCCTCTTAGCTTGTGTGGACAAGCTAAAAAATATGGAGTATTGATGTGTTTTTCGGTCATGGAGGACACACCCCAAGACTCTCTGATGTCCTTTAAATCTTAATATGTAAACATTTTGCTTCTGTCCCCATAGACTCAAAGCTAATTATGGCTGTGCAGAGTCTTTATTCCAAAGCTCATGTCACTGAATTGCCTTAAAAACTCTAACAGGAAGCCTTGAGGGATGCTTTTTGGGCAAGAAAAGCAAAAAGCCCTCCATTTTCAGTAATGGTGAGCTTTTCACAGGCTGCTTCAAATTCCAGATACTCAAAGGCATTTCAGTAAAGTGTTTTGCTGTGTAACTATAAAAAGGCTCTTTGATGGCAGCCGTCAAACAGGATATATGCTTGCATGTTTTGTCTGTCTTGGAGGATGCCAGAATTTTATTAAGAACAGCCGTTTGTTTTGTTCTCTGGATCCTTCTTCATCTCCTGCCAAATCTTGCAGTGAGAGCTGTCACTTCAACCAAAGTCCTGAAGAATAGGGAGCATCCATTAAAGAAGAACCCGCCTGCCCGCTTCACTACACACTTGAGGAAGCGATGAATTATGGCAGCTATGTCCAAACGCAGCAGACAGGATGACAAGGACAAAGTCTGACAGTTATTCCATTCATGCATCTTTTTATTTTCTAAATAATCACCATGACTGCACTGATGTAATTGGGACTTGCATCTTTCCGACCTCACCTTATATCTGGTGGGCTGTTCAGGGCTCTGTTCACACTCTAGTTTCAAATTTCCGTTGCAACCATCTCATTGAGACAGTTAGCTTTTATTCAAACAAAAAATGCCTTTCAGGCATTTGCTGCCCTCTCTCTGAAAAAGGGTTCCTTCACCCTCGTCCAAGAAAGGAGGCGAGTCCGGACAATCTGTTATCAATTTCAGGCTGTGGATCCTGGGGAAAAGCACATGGCTCCATCCAAGACAGAAACGATAACAAACCTGCCTCGAGCCGTTTGAAGACGGTGAAAGCTTTCCACGAAATAAAAAGCTTCTTTCCAGGTTTCATGCGCCTTTCAGCAGTCACGACCGGGAAATGATTTCAACGTTTTCAGTCCCATCTTTTGTTCTACAGGTGGGGGGTGGAGCTGCACATGAACAGTGTTTATTTTTGAGCCTGCAGGTCCCACTTTTCATCCATTAGTTCCACGGCAGGCAAAAATCACGATACGAAACAGAAACAGTGAACCAGTGACATTGAGAATTTGCAGTTGTGAACTTTATAGGAGTTTGTAACGTATGTCAAACATTTGGTTGCATATGCGAACAGTTTTAAAGGACCTTACTGAAGTGTTTTGTTTATTATTTGCGTTGTATGGTAATAAATAGGACTTTGTATTGTAAAAATGATAATACGTGCTTTTGCTAACAGCCTTATGTTAAGTCATTTTACTGTATTTTAGTGTACAATCAACACACCAGTTCCATTGTTTTGATGCAAAGTATGACTTAAAGGACCAGAAATGTGATGGCAGGCAGTGAAAAATGTGTGAAATTGTAAGTATTTATGTGGCCTGCCTCTGCTGCCTAAATGACAGAGAGAGAAATTCCGATCAGGCGCGTGTGAGTAGCTCTGGTCCTGAGTCGCACAATCAGCTCTTCGCCCGAGCCTCTCGAGAACACGGAGGGCAACTGAACACCAGGCCACCTGTCATTTGGCCATGTCCACAAACCCTTGGCATTATGTAGGATTATTCATGCCACATTACCCGCAGGCCATATGAGGTGGCAGTGCCAACTGAGATTCACAACATTAATAAGGCCAGTGTTAAGCACAGCACATTACTGAATATGGTATCCTGTGCAGTCGAATCACTTGATCCCCAGTGGTGAGGAGTGGGGGTGATTTGTCTCAGTACAGACGAGAATGTTCCCCGACCCCACCGCCGCTGGGAATGATGCATTCACATTTCAGTCACTGATGGGTGGAGGGTTATGTAATGCATAAAGGGGCATTAGAGAGGAAAGGTAGGAATGCTGTGTTTGGAGCCCAAACTGGGTGTCAGGAATCTGATATGTACAGAGTCCAACAAAACTAGCAAGAGTTGAGCATCAAAGCTTGTTGGCTAGGCTTATTCTGTAAAGTGAAGTTCTTCTGTTTTAAGCTACTATTTGATCATTTTTTAGAATATTTGATAATATTTGCTAATATTTTATAATGTTTCATGTATTTGCTTTTGTTTTAACAAAGCCTCTTAAACAAAAGTGTAATTAAACAAACATATAGTGTACAGTTTCTTAAATGTTGTTTAAATACCCTGCAAAGTTTCAAAACAGAGCATTAACCTGGGAATTCAAAGAAGTCAGTGTCATAAACTACTTTAAAGCCATAAAAGACATCGGAAATGAGTTTGGTCGAGGGGTAACTCAGATGTGGTCATGCCATCACTCACTTCTAGATGGTTTTGACCTTCACCCTTTTGACGTGATGGCAGAGTGACACAGGCATGCTGGCCGTCTGACTCACACTGCCATTCCTTTGCTCTGGAAGCCAAGTCAGACTTACATTTACACACAGAAAGAAATAAAACCAGGTTGCCAGCAAAACCACAGAGAAGTCCAAGAAAAGATTTTTTATTGTTTGAAGTTGTTTAAGACTTCAGAGTGTTTCAAGCTGGTTTTTTTCTGGTTCATGTTCTTCAGTTTGTGTGATTAGTGATTTTGGAAGAAAGTAAAATAGTAAATACTTCTTGTCCTGCCCTGGACCAAGAGAGATGATCATCTTTTCCCTGCTTGTCCATCTGAAATTTCTCTGGCTGGCTACTTGTGTGGGATATTTAGTTAAGCCCAGTCCGACATTCCTGAGGTTGTGTTATAAAGCAGACCTTTTGTCTGTTGCAAAAATATACACTTCAGGAAAAGTAAGGCAGATTTCAAAAGATGTCCAGCTAATTAGATTTATTTAATGGAGGACTGGTCTTTAATAAGACTTTATTAATGTTATGACAGTGGTGGTAAATTCGCAGTGAGGCCTCTGCTAACAAGAATATTTCTTGAGTCTCTTCAGTGCATGTTTAAGTTTGGAGGAAGTGCCGTGGTGGTAGATGACTCCAGACCTGTGATGCAGGATATTGTGGTTCAGTTTTATGTGAAGTCCTTTAAGTGGTGCACTTTAGATCCCATCAAGCAACCTTTTTTTTTGCAGTTTGTGAGTGCGACAAGTTTTCTAGGAGTTTTTGGGTTTAGGGAGCAAAATTTTATAGCCATTTTTACTGTCCCTCTGACACACACAGTGACTTGAAACAGTGTAAAAATAGTGTTCCATACGCAATAGACCAACTAGTTATTACTAGAGCCTGTGTGTGACATTATTTAAGCAGTGCACAGATGTGTGGCAAGAAGGGACAGTAATGGAGTTTCAGAGCCCTGTGTGTAGAGTTTCAGACCCTGTATGTACAGTTTCAGACCCCGTGTGTAGAGCTTCAGATCCCACTGTGTAGAGTTTCAGATCCCTGTGTGTAGAGTTTCAGACCCTGTTTGTAGAGTTTCAGAGACCTGTGTGTAGAGTTTCAGACCCTGTGTGTAGAGTTTCAGAGACCTGTGTGTAGAGTTTCAGATCCCTGTGTGTAGAGTTTCAGACCCTGTGTGTAGAGTTTCAGAGACCTGTGTGTAGAGTTTCAGACCCTGTGTGTAGAGTTTCAGATCCCTGTGAGTAGAGTTTCAGATCCCTGTGTGTAGAGTGGGAACACCACACTGTCCCTCAATGCAGAACCCTAATAAAACCCCTTTGGATCAGTCACTACTTCCTATATGTATAGTTACAGCCATTAAAGAGTCCTGGGCCATTTCCTGAAGATGTATCCCTCAATGTGATGAGGCATGATTCGTTCATCACTATCCATGATTTGTTCATCACTATTCATGATTTGTTTATCACTATCCATGATTCGTTCATCACTGTTCATGATTCGTTCATCACTATTCATGATTCGTTCATCACTGTTCATGATTCGTTCATCACTATTTATGATTCGTTCCTCACTATCCATGATTCGTTCATCACTGTTCATGATCCGTTTATCACTGTTCATGATTCGTTCATCACTATTCATGATTCGTTCCTCACTATCCATGATTCGTTCATCACTGTTCATGATTCGTTCATCACTGTTCATGATTCGTTCATCACTATCCATGATTCGTTCATCACTATCCATGCTATCGAACTGTGCAGCTACAGCCCCCTCTCAGTCCTCGTTTTGGGTCGGCCTACGCTGCTGTTATCTCAACGTGCTTTTGAAGGTTATGGTTTTTGTCCCCGATCGACTTTTTCATGTGCTGTCAAATTCTGGAGGAGGAATAGTTCTGGCATCACCTCTGCTCTACTGCTTTCACAGAAAGAAAAGCAGGGAATATTGTTCAAAGGCATGCCTTCAAGCCCAATATTTACCTTTTACCTTTACATAAGGTAAAACAAACATCACAAGCCTGCTCACTCAAACACAGCCATGGTGGCATGATAAACTGTAAGAGCCCAACACCCCTCTCCTCCCTCCCCAGTCCCACAGGCGTGGACAGGAGGAGCTGGCAGTGGAGGGGGGTCCAGCAGCTCAGTCTCGGAGCTGGAATGGCGGGCTCATGAGCCCTCGGGGGCTCATTCCAGCTTGGCAGCGCACTCAGGCAGCCCTTCCAAGCTCGGTCCATCTGACAGCTCCAAAGCCGTGGGACCTTGGGTCTGCTTTTACGAGAGCTGGAGCACACCAGGCCCGGGCCAAGGTAGAGAGCAGCCTCAGAAACCAAAGCCCCACACATCCGAGGGCGCCTGCTCCTTGAGACTGTTTTGTTTTGCTTCTCAGTTCCTCTCACACACAGGCTTTGTGTTCTTTCTCGCTCACTCTGTCATTCCTCCTTTTCAACTCCTCACGCCTGCCCCTTCTGGCCGTGTGTTTGAGGAGCGTGTTGTGTTTGAGGACCGTGTTGTGTTTGAGGAGTGTGCTGTGGTCAGCTGTCCCCGTGGGAGGCTTTGTGACCGGCCCACTGCTCTTCCTCAGTATCGCCTATCAGGCCGCTCTATCTGAGGGTGAGACACAGCAGGGTTTCCTGGCCACACGCCTTATGAAAGGCGCGCAGATTGCTTCCCTCCCCCACCGTCGATCCCCTTGTTAAACTCAAAAAGAGAGCTCGTTCCCGCTAGGGCATAGACCGCAGGTCGGACAACTCCAGCCGGAACGACTGAGGGCTGCACGACTCACCGACTGCTCGCAGCTGAGACAGACTCAAGGCCTTGTTCACTTCTGCTTTGCTGGTTATGAGGGAACTGGCCTTCATCCTGCCAGCAGAGGCTGAAGCAAAGAGCAGGCCTTCCAGGGCCTTCCAGGCGTTTCACAGACTCAAAGGGGCCTTGACAGCACCGGAGTGACAAGAAACATTGCCTTTCACGGGTAATGATAACCTCATACAAGCCCTCACATTCATGTCAAGCTCTTACCACTCTTTTACACCACCCTTATGATATATTACAGAGTTTGCGATAAATCCTATGACAGCATTTTTTCCGTTGATACAATGCCCATGATCTGGCATCCAGGCACAGCGTAGTTTACAGCCGTTCGATCGACCTGAGCCAGCTCCAAGCGGGCAGAGCAACTGGCCGCGGTGGCTGGCACATTGTGTGATAGTGTGCAGAAATAACACTGCCCCCGTAGTTGCAGAAGGACAGCTCCAAAATAAACCGGAGCACCCCAGGAAGGAGCCTTCACGGTCCACTCTGCTTCCACTCTTTATTCTGGCGCTGAGGTGGTGTTTAACGCTCGCATTAAGAAAGGTGGGGGTGTCCGTGTGGGTTTGAGGGGGTGGAGGGGGGGGGTCTGTTTCCTTCACTTGTTGCCAGCAGTGTCTCGACAGTTTTGTCCCGCACCTTGAGTTTAGTCATAGCAAGTGGAAAGACAAGAAAAAAAACACAACACATTTTTAACAGTTTCAACGGCATCTCATGATCCCTACTGGAAGCTGGGAAGGATCAGAGAGACCCAGAACTCTGTGGTCAGCTGCTCTACATGATAGAGCATATTTGAATGGTTTTCTGGCAGCGTTCTGAAGTGAGGTAATGGTATTTAGGTTCAAGGTTTCTTTTGTTTTGCGTTGTTTGTTGTAGCTTGCAGCTGTGTGTGTGTTGTGAAGGATATGTGCCATTAAAGCCTTTCGACGTGTGAAGAACAGTTCTATAACAGCACAAGTTTGATTCATTTCCTGTTTGTTATATCTATACGTATTATTGTTTCCATACTGGTAGATATGGTTGAGGTCCAGTCCAGAAGCGAATTACTGAACAAACTACTGAATAAATTACCGAATAAACAGTGCTCTTCTCTGTGGTTTGGAAACTTTTTGACTAAATTTAAGTAACCTGACAATTTCTAACTAACTTTAAATGTAAACAAAAGTGCACAGATCACACTATTATATCACCATACTGAGGAATACAGTCATATAAAGGTCCCAGTTGAGTCTTATGTGATCTTCTGCCCACCTGAGACTGACCTCAGCACAGGCCTCCCATACCTGAGACTGACCTCAGCACAGGCCTCCCATTCCTGAGACTGACCTCAGCACAGGCCTCCCATACCTGAGACTGACCTCAGCACAGGCCTCCCATACCTGAGACTGACCTCAGCACAGGCCTCCCATGTCCTCTTACTGGAGGTCACTCACTCTTTCTGCATGGGTATAACACTAGAAATGGACTGTTTTTCCATTATCGATTAATGGAATTATTTTATCATGAGTTATCATGACTTATCATGACTGAAATTCTAATGACAAGATGATGTCACTGGAGTGTTTGAGTCGTAGATTTGTCTGCATTTGTGAAGTGTGTTGATGGCTTCTGCAGTGCTAACAGTGAACACCCTTAAGGAAGGTAATTCAACGTCCTGGACAAGACAAATGATAAAAGGAACAAAGGGAGAACATTTGTAATCCGCTACATCTTGGAAAGCAGTAAGGGATTACATTAACATGCTAATGGAGCATTTTGTAGACTGATATCTGT
>JAOXYF010000008.1:4458294-4461805 GCA_028565775.1 Sternarchorhynchus goeldii
TCCACAAGGGAACAAGAGTGTGTATTCTCCCTGCTTCTGGGTTCATTCAGACTAATCCGTTTTTGGGGGGATGTTTTTTTGCGTGCCAGGTCCACTGATGCCTTAAGCTATGCTAACAGATGCAGTGTAGCGTTTCGACTCAGAGAAGGGTCTGTCACCGACAACAGTGCTGGCAAAAATAAAGAAAGAAATGTCCAGTATTTAATCGTCTTAATTCAGTATTTGAACTAAATCTGTAACCCATCTGTAAAATTATAGAACTAGTAGTTCTACTGGCCATGAGGCTGTACTGTGAACATGAACCTGTGGGCGGTACCTTGTTGATGTGGACCTGTTGCTGATACTGTTTCTGCTTCTCCAGGAAATGCTGATGCTGCTGCTGGATGACAAGATGGGCCAGCATGCTCTGGGGCAGCGGGGCGGACTGGGTGCGGTTCAGGGGGCGGTGACGGGGTAGCTTGGGCCGGACGCCTCCCACCGAGCGCTCGTTCATGGCCAGGGGAGACGGAGGGAGCACGGGCACTGCGCTCTGGCCTGGGCAGACCAGAGAGCAGAGTCTGCATTCAGAATGTGCTGCGCCAAGCTGGTTCCATTCATACAGGCAACTGAGCATCGGCAAGCAGGACTGCTTGGTCTTATTGTCTTACTAACCCTTGCAAGGCCTTTAATTAATGTAGCAAATTATTATATACCTTTTGGGTTATAAAGAGACTTTTTCCCATTACAGACATACATCCTTACCATTGACCATCTTTACATATTTTATTGGATAGATCTGGAAGAAGGGAGAAGTCTCACCAGTGGAGAGGATCTTCTGTTGGCGAAGCTGCTCCTTCTGCAGGAGGTGCTGCAGGAGCGCCTGCTGACTGCTGCTTGCTTTGGGCTCCAGGCTGAGCGGAAGGGGCACAGGACCCAGGAGCTGAGGGGGCAGGCCTGGCCGCATGGCCAGCACACCGCTTACCTCGCCGGGCTTCTCCTTCAGCCCCAGGCCAGCCTGAGATGGAAACACACTGAATCAGAATCTCTGCCCTCAGTGTCTGAACCAGGATGAAAGTCTTAACCACAGCAGTGCAACGTTGCACCCTATGACATGTTTGATTGCAGTGATTTCAATGTCACACCGATCAGAACTTGTTCTGTGCATTTATAGAGAACCTTCTCTCGTATCTGTCTGTTTAGATGGACACAAAAGCATAAGACTTTTGTGAAATCCTAGTAATAATCATTATTTAGAGCTGCACTTGATTATTCTGGCTTGGTCTCTCTAAAGTGCAGTAATGGGTGAGGTGACTGGGGAAGACTGGAGTGCACCCGACACCAGACACTTAAACACAATATTTATCTAAGGCCTATAAAATCCCCCAAGGTCAAGGGTCACTACCCTAAGGCTACACATATCATGGAGACATCCACTGATGGCTAGTCTTTCAACAGGCACCACAATACACAGTTGAGCAGGGGCCCTAAACATCATTTCCCTTCATTTATCAGCCAAAGCATTCACGTTTCATTCACGTTTCATTCACGTTTCATTCACAATCCTTGGAGAGAGATGGAGATCAAATAAAAGACTATCATTTGTGCGTAGAAATGAACTGTTCGGTCTCAGGAGGAAAACGTGTAACGAGAAACGAAAAAATCTGCACTGCATGACAAATTCATACACACAAAAAGGATATTAGAAGTGGCAGATGCAGACCTGTCGCTGAAAACCAACCTGCATCTAAATATTCAAACGTTTGTAGAAACCCGGTTGTGTTCACTGACGCGGAACAGAAAATCTGAGATTATGTTAAAACAACTTGTGAAGGAGGGTAATGTTGAACAGGGTAACTCACGCCCAGGGGGGAGGAGGTGGCTGGGAGTCCCAGTGTGATGTTAGGCAGAGATGGGGATGTGTAAAGACTCAACATGGACGTGGAGGCTTCAGGACCCAGCAACTTGGGCTGTGATGGCCAACGCTGATAGAAAAACAGGGAGGGAAACCTGGAGTTATTTTGAAAATACCACTATGGACCATTGGAAAGAGAAACAACCGCAGCACAATAAAGTTTAACGTACTAAAGACGAATGAGAGTTTTGCTTGCGCCGCAGTGTGAGCTCAACCTTGTCCTGATCTGGTCTACAACGTCCAACTCTGAAGACACCATGATGCATGGCTGGTAATAAGGGTATGGTAGAACCGTGTCTGATCTAGGAAATTTTCTCCAGCACCTTTGACTAATACTTCCTGCGCACAGCAGGACAGTCCAGCAGCATGTGGTCATGGAGCAACCCTGTTTACCCATCCAATACACCCCCCCCTTGCATATTCACTGACCTGGACGTGGATATCCGCCCTTATATGACCCAGGGGAGCAGTTCCCTCTGAAAGGGGATACCCAGTGTAACAGATCACAAACACAGCTCGCTTTTGCACCTAGCCTTCTATCTGCGGGTAGTCCCTCAGCCTGCCAGTCCGGTACACGAAACTCTCTGCCTGTGTCAATACAATAGACGCCCAATGTGTTTGTGTTGTTAGCATGTCGTTGGCTACCAGCAGCTGGCAGATCAATTAAGCTCAACCTCCCGCCACCTCCGCCCTGGATCATGGTGTAATAGGCATTCCTAGGCAGCCATTGCGCTGGAGGTGCATGGGAGTGTAAACAGTGGTGTTGAAGAATAACACAGCTGCTGAGCTGATGCTGCACAGAGACTTGTCGTTTCTGCCACCCACCCCAGAATGCACTGCTTTGTGAAGGGAGCCCGCTGGGATCCGAAAGAACTGAGCCATGAAGCTAACAGGAAGTGACTCACAGGAACTTCCCGAGCTGATGAACTTCAACTAACTGAAACATCACTACCACGGTTATACTTATGGTCCCTCAACAGTTCAAACACAAAGCTCTCCAAAATGGCAGAGTAAAATAACAAGAGCACACTGAGACTATTCTTCTACCACTGAAAGTATTTATATAGTCAGAGTTTTTTTTTAATAGCATTCTAGTATTCATCGAATATGGAACAACCACATTGCTAACAGCCCATCAGCTGATGTAGTATTACTTTCATCAAGCAGTGTGGGTGATGCAGGCTGTGCAGCCTGCAGAGGGCCAGTAAAGAAGGTCAATGCTATAAAGCAGGGGGTTATGGGAGGAAGTGACTGACTTTTTATTATCTGTGCAGGGAGCAATTTTCACTGGCCTGTAACAGACAAGCATGCCAAAAGCTCTAGAAGACTGCCCTCTGTTTTCATAGCTGCACATGTACAGTACAGCACGGACCTGGGGACTGAAAGGAGAGCATCATCCCCTCGGCATTCCTTTACCGTTAGTCTATTCCTTTCAATCATGACTAGTGTGAACCTGGATTTAAAACCAGAGACATTTTAGGAAAGTTATGATTGAAGATCCTGTCTTCTTCCTAATCACTGGAAGAACATCAGACTGGAAGAACATCAGACTGGAAGAACATCAGACTGGAAGAGCATCAGACTGGAAGAACATCAGACTGGAAGAACATCAGACTGGAA
>JAOXYF010000008.1:4480062-4490062 GCA_028565775.1 Sternarchorhynchus goeldii
TATATGTATACTAGAATGAACCAAACAACACTATATGTATACTAGAATGAACCAAACAGCACTATATGTATACTAGAGCGTTTTGCAATGTCCTACATGTTTTTATTTGCATCTTAGATCCCTTATTTTTATCCATTCATTTAATCCAATACCTATTTGTAACAAATGTAACAAAATAATAAAGTAAAAAAGAAATGGAAATTCTATACTTTGTTCTTTATACTTTATTCGTTTTTCTTTCCTTAACCTCTATTATTCAAAACACTGCTATTATTCCTTCATAAACTGATTTGACCAAACTGATTAATCTTGGCTTATGTTTATTTACCAATGTGTCCGTCTCTATGCTTGTGTGGGTTTGTGTGTAAACTTTCTGCAGAGCTGTCAGATTGCTAAAAACATTAAACAATGAATCATTCACAAACCCCAGGCATCGTTTAAGACAAGGAATAAACTAACACCCTAAGCTTAATATCCTACAGTTTAAACATTCAGCAAATCATGAACAACTAATAACTTGCGTAGAGCCAAGGTTGATCATTGACTTGTAATTGATCAATTGAAATCAGAAATGGCTTGTATGAAAGGCAAAGTCCTCTAGATTATGCTTATTGTACCAAAAAAGTTGTATATCATTCATCGAGTTTTCATTTAATATGGGCAGAAGGTCAGATTTTGCTTGGACACAAGTCTCGTCATATACAAAAATAATGTTGAGATAATACATATACTTTATGTTCCGTTATCGTACCATGTTTTTGTATTCAATATAAAAAGTCATGGTGCCTTAGAAAAAAATAATTAATATCGTGCATGACTTCCATGAGCTTGGAGGACTGTATCCATACGTCTTGGCAATGACTTGAATGCCAAAGAAAGAAGAAGGTCTCCCAGAGTTCATCAAGATGTTTTGGTTTCATCTTGCAAGCCTTCTCCTTCGTCTTACCCCAGATATGCTCAATAATGTTCATGGCTGGTGACTGGGCTGGCCAATCCTGGAGCACCTTGATCTTCTTTGCTTTCAGGAACTTTGATGTAGAGGCTCAAGAATGAGAAGGAGCACCATCCTGCTGCAGAATTTGTCCTCTCTTGTGGTTTGGAATGTAATGGGCAGCAGTGTTGATACTTGAGGATCTTTATGTTGCCATCCACTCTGCAGAGCTCTTGGGACACCCCCATACTGGATGTAACCCCAAACCATGATTTTTCCTCCACCAAACTTGTTTTCTGTGTGAATGTTGAGTCCATGCGTGTTCCAACAGGTCTTCTGTAGTATTTGTGGCAATTGGGATGCAGTTCAAAGGATGATTCATCAGAAAAATCAACCTTCTGCCACTTTTCCACTGCCCTTCCTTTCTGCAAGCTGTGGGACACGATTTTTTTTTTTGTCTTCTGTTTCATGCTAGTTTCTGAGCACTAATTCGGCCATGGAGACCACTGTGTGAAAGAATTCAACAAACTGTTCTTGTAAATACAGCATTTTCCGCTGCAGTTGAAAAACGTTCCTATCGAACAGTCTTAAGGGGTCTGTCTGACCTGGGCTCGTCATGAACGCCACTGGTTTCTAGAAATCTTTTTCTTATCCTCTCCACTTGACATTTAGACACATTAAAGATGTCTGCTACCTCAGCAGCAGACTAGGTCTTCAAGGTCTTGATGATCAGCACTTTGGTTTGTGACTGAATCTTTGGCGTGTTTTCAGAAGTTAGGTTGCACTTTACATGAAAGTCTGGTGTGCTTCTTTTTATACACACCTGGGAATGTGTTAATTCCATTATTCGTCCCTGGGGAAGCCCTAATCTGTGATTGGTTGAATTATTTAAAGACACAACAAGACTTTTGTCTTTGCAAAAACAGATGTTACAGTGACTTGCAAAAGTATTCATACCCCTTGAACTTTTCCATATTTTGTCACATTACAATCACAAACAAATATATTTCATTGTAATTTAATGTGAAAGACCAAAACAAAGTGGTATACAATTGTGAAGTAGAAAGAAAATTATACGATTCAAAAAAAATTTTTACAAATAAAAAACTCAAAAGTATTCAGTCCCCAACTGCATTCAGAAGTTGCCTGATGACTAAAAAGAGTCCATCAGTGTGTAATCTAATCTCAGTACAAATACAGCTGCTCCGTGACAGCCTCAGAGGTTGGTTAAGAGAATATTGGGGAGTAAACAGCATCATGAAGTCCAAAGAACACACCAGACAGGTCAGGAATAAGGTTGTGGAGAAGTTTAACGCAGGTTTAGGGTATAAAAAAATTTCCCAAGCTTTGAACATCTCACGGAGCACTCTTCAATCCTTTATCCGGAAATGGATAGAGTATGGCACAACTGTAAACCTACCAAGATCCACCTAAATTTACAGGCTGAATAAGGAGAGCACTGATCAGAGATGCAGCCAAGAGGCCCATGGACGAAATGCAGAGATCCACAGCTCAGGTGGGGGAATCTGTCCACAGGACAGTGTATTAGTCATACACTGCACAAATGTGGTCTTTATGGACGAGTGACAAGAAGGAAGCCATTGTTAAAAGAAAACCATAAAAAAGTCCCATTTACAGTTTGCCAGAAGCCATGTTGGGGACACAGCAAACATGTGGAACAAGGTGCTTTGGTCAGATGAGACCAAAATTGAATTTTCTGGCCAAAATGCAAAACACTATGTGTGGTGGAGAATTAACACTGCACATCACTCTGAACACACCATCCCCACTGTCAGATATGATGGTGGCAGCATCATGCTCTGGGGCTGCTTCTCTTCAGCAGGGACAGGGAAATTGGTCAGAGTTGATGGGAGGATGGATGGAGACAATTGGGGTGAACACTTTTGCACACCGCACTTTTCAGTTTTTTATTTGTAAAAAATGTTTTGAATCATGTATAATTTTCTTTCCACTTCACAATTGTATACCACTTGGTGTTGATCTTTCGCATTAAATTTCAATGAAATATATTTATGTTTGTGGTTGTAAAGTGACAAAATACGGAAAAGATCAAGGGGTATGAATACTTTTGTAAGCCATTGGGCAGAGTTGCCCCAGAGAGGTTAAAAAATAAGCACAGCAGAGTCATCTGTGAGCCTGAGCCACTGTAATACCCCCCCCCATACACCCTCCCCTCCGCCATTCTTTAAATGATACACTCTAATTTACCCGCCCAGCAGTGGCGTGAGGGTGCTAGCCTCCAGCTCAGACCTGCGTGCCTCCACCGCTCCACCCGTAGCCAGGTGGGTGAGACCTGTTCATTTGCCAGCTCAGCAGCACCGGCCCCACTGGTTCCAGCATCATGTCCCACCCTTAGGCCAGGCTGTGATCTTACATAACAGCCCTGCACAATACGAGGGGTTCTGGCACGACGGCAGCCTTGTTCCAGCCAGGACAGACGAGATCAACATGATGAGGTCATGTTTTTGAAATAGAAATAGCCCATGACGTCACTGCCATCTCAACTGCTACCATCACACAGAATCAGGCGTACAGGTGTAGACTATTCTGAGATCAGCAAACAGGTTTAACTGCTATGGAACACAATAGTAACTGCTGTACAGGTCGATGCTGTTAGCTCAGTTATCATCAAAGACCTGAACAAGGCCACAAACTCAGGGAGATATTTTATCAAGTGAAAGGAACACTGAATAATGGCATTTAATGAATCCGTGTTGGCGCAGTTATAGTTCAGGGGATTACGGTTCTGCATTCAGATCCCAAACAGGGCATGAGGAATGCTGGGTAAGAATCAGATGAGCCCTGGTCTTCTTCTGACCGCTCCAGCCGTGTCCTTAATCAAGGCCCTCGAACAACATGCAACTCATCAGTAGTTCTACCTTGCTGAAATACAGAAGGAAACGTACATCATAACCCTCCCACAGGGGCAGGTCCCGTGCTACCGAGGCTTTATTTTGGTCTGATTTTGCCAGTCGAGGAAGGTGATGATATACCTTTATGTGGCGATGTGAGCCCAGCCTTGTGTTGTGGCTCAAGGCCATGAGGATGAACATTTCCATATGCACTGCAACTCAGGCGAGTTGCTAATGTATCATAAATTGCTGCTGAACTGGAAAGAGAACACAGTACAAGCAGCAAGTGGGCTAAATATAACTGCCTTTCTGAGCACACCCTTAATATAGATAATGTGTGGAAGCCTATCACACTCGCAGAGCCGCCTAGCTATTTTAACTCCGGCAAAAATAAGAGCCCCCAGCTGAATTTATGTAAGTCATTCGACAGCCTATTTTTTCTCCCAACTCAATAACTGTGCAAATATAAATGTATACACCTTTCAGTTAATATTTACTATTTAGTTGATGTTAATTTACTCTATGCTGGTTTTTATTTGCTCAGATGATTTTAACTAGCCGGTGTTTCAGATGCTTGCTGAATAAAGTGAGACCCATAGCTAAGAGAGATCATAGATTTATGAGAGCTTTCTTTTTTATTTGGCACCAAGGAGTGACAAGCGCCCGTTCCGTGCCAATACTACCCTTCATAGGGGCTGTTAGGAAAGATAGGGTGACTGATCTACTGGACTACATCTCCCATGAGCAACTGGGCAGGGCTTCAACTGCAGGCAGATCTGTTGCAAATTACTGTTGAGTACACTGATGATCAAAGCCTCAGGTCTCTGGTGATTCCAGGCAGGCATTAATAAGCCTCCCACACTCCACTAAATGAAAGAATATGCTAATTTGTTTTGTGAAGTTAATATGTGCACCTTCCAGTTTTGCAGTTCCATGCAAATGTGTCAGTCAGCTGGGCTCTGTACCCTAAGAACATTACATTTCACAATACTATTACATATAGCATGACTGAAACCTTATGACACAAGGATAATTGAAGCTGTTATAAACTGAATGTATATTTTACATACATTCAAACACGAAACATGAAATATATGTACCTACAGAAGACTGCAACAGGTGTCTAATGACACTCAAAAAATGGCATCTCTGCTTCAAAAAACAGCCAATAACATGCAGGAACCTGAGATTCAGTTTGACTGTATGTGAAACACCTTCCCCAGCTGCAGTGATCAGGGAGGATCTCACAGAGAAGCCTGCACATGCATTCATTTAACCCTGCAACATTCACAGCTACAGGAAGGTCTAAAGCAAAACACATCACTGTATTTAAGTGCAGATTAAGATCAGCCACTCCGGCTGCCTCCTAAACAGAATACAGATTATGCACGCACCAACCACCTTGGCACCTGCCAGCTGGTCTGGGGTCAGACCTTTATCCAAAGCACAAAGCACAAGATAGCAAAGACGGCACAAACAAGCTGGTTCTGAGTCTGCAGTTAAAGGTGGGGTAAAAGCACGGCAGATGGTGAGTGTCTGACCTGGGGCTGCATGTTTTTGGCCCTTGCTGGCTTTCACTACAGAACACCAGGGATGCAAATGAACGCGATCTGTTACACCCGTTATACAGCCCTTGATAACAGAAGCGCACTGAATGGATCTCAACTATGACCTGTGTGAGCACACGTACACAGCCAGTGCACTATCAAAGCCATCGTCCAGTTCTGTATTTCTAATGAAGTGCCGTGGGGGTGGAGGTGGGGGTGGGGGTGGGGGTTGTTCCATCATCCCAAACAGCCCTGAGGTACTTCAAGATGAAAGCAATACATCATTATCGGTGGTCTGGGGGGAATGAAAAGTAATCTTTCCAACACAACCATGTCATACAGCGATTTTTAAACAGGCCATTGTTCTGGAATCAGAGAAAAGGTCCTGTAATCTAGCTCTTCTTTTTGAAGACGCTTCTCCAATATGAAGTTCCAGACACAAGTGTAATAAACCTCATTAGTAATTAACCCTCAGGCTGGAACAGAGGAGCTGTCAAAGCTGTGTTTGTATTTTCTTCTCTTTGATGCAGCTCAGCACCTTCAACACCGTTTCCATTCGAATATTAATTAGAGTGTTTTTACACTCTGTTCAAATGTGCGACAGTCACATAAGCTGAGTGGGAGATGGGTTCACACTAAATGAGTGGCAGGTTTTGCAACACGGCTTCATCTTTTCGATGCAACGCAATGCAGCTTTATTAACTGATTATACAAAAAAGGTGATCATTTATATTCAAAGAGGCTCTATCTCAGCACTGACCACAACCTACACGTGGGTCCGCAGAGTTCCCGTTTTAATTTTCAGATTCTTAACCGGTTGTTTCGGTCTGAACTGACGGCATAATTACTACCGAGGAATAAAGGGATAAAAAGAGAAGCTGTGTACATGTTTTGAGGGCACAGAACAACAGACAGGGAACCCTCTGCCTTATGTGACTTCCTCTAAAAACAAAACGTCTCAAAAAAGAGAAGCTAACAAAAAACCCAGCACACCCTTTTTCATGAACAACAGACTCGCAACCAAGCCACACATCACATGAGAGCAAATGACAAAAGCCACTATTAATATGTGTTCCAGTGTAGATATATGAGGCGTGTGGTTTAGATGGAGCGATAACGGAACGCTGGCACCTAATCTTAGCACTCTATAATGCCATAAGATGAAAATAACATGACTAAGAATAGCTGACCCACAGAGCAAGAGCCAGGGCTGCCTGCAGATGCCTGATGTTCAATCATGTTCTGCAGCATGACGCTATTTACGTCTCTTTAAAACTCCTGCTTAATCTAGGCTGACGCTAAATAAATCGGTTAGCACCAAGATTAGACTGTCCACAGGTTACTGTGAGCCTGCTCTCGTTGCAGAGTTCAGCCCCACCGCCCAGGATCCTCGGCCTCACAACCAGTTGCTCCAGTAGCTGGGGCTAATTGGAAATGGGGTTTTTTTTTTCTCCTGATTTCCTCCTGAGACTACAGGTGTAAAGAGACATTTGCACAGTGGGGAATTACGTGCTTTAATTCACTTGCCTTAGCATAACTGTTCTGTGTGGTGTAACATAAGAAAGAAGGACATGCTGTTGGATTTTTTTATTTTTTTTTTTTAGAAACCACGGCAGAGATGTTGCAACACTAGAATATTCTAGCACCAAGAGTCTTAAAACAACTAAGTGTGTCGATCTAAACTAATAATAATGCCCTTCACAATAGTCAGCAGGAGAACAATGGTTTGCCATACATTGTACACAAAAATGACAAGATCAAAGATGAGGCAAACCTCTCTGTGTCACAGGGACTGAAATGACTCAGTCTGTTCTGAAGTTATACACACTCCTCCTCCGCACCACCAACACCCCCCCCCTCCCCTCCCCAAACAATACCATCCCTGTAAATAACTGCAAGACAAAAACAAACAATAAAGTACAAAAATGAATCAGTGTGTAGAGTTTAGGCAGTGCCGCACGGCCAGGTTGAGTCCACGTCAGCAGGACGCCACAGCAAACAGGCACATCAAGAACACACAGACTCACTGTCTTTCACACCTATCGTAAGTAACAATCTTTTTGTGTTGACAGTGTGTTTCTGTTAGCCAGTTTCCTGCCTGGCAAGACTACAGTAGCACATCCTGTCCAAACCACTATCTTCATTCTGCTCTTAAAGCAAGCTATACTAAACAGTGCAAGCCATTAGAATGCAGTACTAGCACAAAGCAACAAGGTAGAGCTCAGTGATCGTTGGTTGTGGTAGAGTGCTATCTAAAGATCGTTGGTTGTGGTAGAGTGCTATCTAAAGATCGTTGGTTGTGGTAGAGTGCTATCTAAAGCAGGTGTGGACTCTCAGAGCAGGGTAGGAACACAGTAAACCTCACCTTAGCACCAACATGCACAGCGCACATTCAAATCACCTGACAGGAACAAATACCTGTTAATGCAGCAACAAATCAGACTCTCCTGTTGGTGCTGACACAAGTTTAAAGGGCTTCTCCTACAGTAAAAGAACTGGAGTCTGTGTGTCTGAGAGAGAGAGATAAAGACAGAGAGAGAGAGAGAGAGAGAGAGAGAGAAAGTCACCTGAGTTGTTGACGTTGTGCATGTCGCCGTCGTGGAAGACCAGAGGCAGCCGGTGTTTGCCGATGCCGTCTGTAGAGAAACAGGAATCGCCCTCGTAAATAGTCTGTAGCATTACTCCAGTCAGCAGCACATCACCCGTCTGCCCAGCGCGTCCTGTCACACTGTCAGCCGGGCCCCTCCTCCTCGCGCTCTCTCAGGAGACCACACACACTCGCCTGCTGCCTCCTCACTACTGACACTATGAGGAAAAGACAACTCCTCCCTCACTAAAACCCGAACAGTTCCTCCCTTCGCCTGCTGTCTTCTTCACTCCTCGTCACTTCTCCAATCGTCAGGGCGTCTGAGAATCGGCAGGGGTCTGCACCTCCTACTGCCGAAGCTTCTTAAAAAGCTAATAGGCTTTCTCCCATTGGGTTCTCTTCACAAAATCACCTCTTTTTCGCTTCACTCTGTCTATTAAACCACAGTAGCTTCAATCTCCTGTTCTTCTCGTTGTTGTTTTTTTTTCCACTGCAAGATGGCTGAACACAGCTCTTCTCTCCCGACTGGGGAGCTCTGTGGCAAGCAGCTAAGAGAGCCGAGTTGTGATTCTCATTTGTCTCTCCTTCTCTCACCTTCTCTCTCCTTCTCTCTCTCTCTCTGTGTGTCAGAGCAGCTCACTGTGGAAAGGAGGAGGTTCATTTGCATGTGAATCAACAGTAGCGTGGCCCACAGGTGACAAAAATAGAACAATGGCTGGGCCCTGGCTATAAATAGGTCAGGCGAGGCGCAGGGATTGGAGCAGCATTGATGCGTTTAAAAATACCGCACCAAACACAGCTGTGGCCCTCGTTCTATGCCAGAAGGCATGTCTCTCCCTCTCTCTCTCTCTCTCTCTCTCTGTCCCTCTCTCTCTCCCTCTCACTCATATTCACTCTCCCTCTTTTCGTTCCCTCTCGCCTGTTCTCTCCCCTCTGGCCTCCATAAAAAAGAGACACTACCCACTTTCTGGAAATATAAATATCATCTGTCTGCATTTTGCCTGACATTTTGCTCCTCTGTGGAGTTGCGCTAAGACTTTCTCATGGATTATGTGCAGAACTCAGACCATATACAGAGGAAAATGAAGATGTAGCATTCCAGAGGAAATTAGATATTTCAGTGCCAAATCACAACCAGTGCTTTTCACATAAAATTATTGAGCATACCTATTCTTACAACCTTTAAAAATAAACACACAAATGAAATAAATACACCAATAATACATGTAGAAAATGCCACAAAGGTATAAAAGTGTAAAATGGGGCTGAAATTCCAAAAATAATACCAAGAAGTTCTGCAGAACTACATGGCGTGAACAAAAATACAAGTCTGGACTTGTTTGCATGCGCTGGTTAAGCCACAGTGTAAAGCACTAAGTGTATTGAGGGCAGTATGGCGCTTCAGACAGGATTCCCTGTGTCGCCAAGTGTGGTTAAGATGAATTAACACTGGTGGTGGTGGTGATGATGGAGGGGGGGGGTGTACCATCTGTGTGTGGGTCAAACTTTATTTAAAACTCAAATCCCCAAATGACACAGCGCTGCTCTACTTCTGCGATCATGGTAAACAACCACTACGTTCCTTGTCTGAAGAATGCAATGAATTATTAGGTCACACCTTTACAGTTTTCTCAGTTTACAAGTACCAACTCAACTAAATACAAAAAGTAGTTTTCTTGTTAAACCAACTTTTTTTAATGCATTCATTCATTATTAGACATACAAACCCTATGCACTGGGTGAACGGTTAAACGAGAAACCACACTCACTCTTTATAGGAGAGTGTTTGTTTATTTATTTGTTTTCCAGATATAAATATTAATTACCTTTATTAAGCAAAGGACATGGAATACCAACGTCATACCCCAGAAACAAGATTTCCTGTCCTTTTTGCCAGAATGGAAGCGTCTTTAGCCTTTGCTAAATCGGAATGCAAATGCTGCTAATAGCGTAATTAGACAGGAATACGCAAGGGGTGGACTTGTCCCATAAGCCCTAAAAGGAACACGGGAATTTAGAGATATAAGTTTAGCGTTTTTGGATGCTATTTTAAACTGCTCTC
>JAOXYF010000008.1:4495062-4497362 GCA_028565775.1 Sternarchorhynchus goeldii
CCATTTCCACCGAGAAGGCCATGGTGTCACACAGGCACTCTTCAGGGCTCCCACACTACTCCAGCACCCTGAGTGCTGGGTTCTGGTGGGTTCTACCAGGTTTTTGTAGGATCTGATGGATTCTGCCAGGTTCAACCAACTTCTGCTTGTTTCTACAAGGTTCTACCGGGTTCTGCCAAGTTCTAGAGAACTCCTGCTTTCTCACCTCCCCACTCTTCAGCAGTGTTTTGAGATCAACACTGCAGGTTCTTCTCAGAGTCTAGATGGAGCACCTTGGTTGATGGTTTTCCTAACATGGCACACACGGCCTGCCAAAAAACTTACCAGTGAAACTTTAGATGAGGAACTTTCAGGAATTTAAGAATCATTACTGGAGAATTTCATATTACATCTGGCACTGATTGAACTGTATATAGTTATTGTAAAAAGAAGTCAGTGAAGAGTCTAGAGACTGTTTTGACCAAAGTTCTTTTTCACAGCTGGGTACACCAGGCTTTAAATGTGAGCGGAGGAAAGGATTCATGTATGAATAAGAACTGAAAGCTCTTCTCCTCCTGTGGCCTGGTCTTAAGCTGCAGTGCTGATTAAATGGGATCTCATTTCAGTAGTTGTGAGTTGCGCACCCTCCCTAACTTAATCCCAGTTTTATCACAAGATAATCTCAACAATCCTATACGTACCACCACCACCACCACCATGCACTCTCACTTCCTGAAGATATCTACCAGTCATCGGGGTAATTTTAATTTCTCTGAAATATTGTTCTATTTGAAAAATATTACTTAATATCCTGACATCATAATGAGATCAGAACAGCTATCTAATTTTATTCAGAAACCCATATCTTGCAAAATATTTGGTTTAATAATTATTCATTTGATTGGTATCAAATGTAACATAATACGTGATTAAATTCTCATTAATAATATGACTGTGCTCTAGCATAATCATATTGCTGTACCAAACGCAAGCATAGGACTAATTTTAGTTGTGTCTGGTGCTGTTCAAGGACAGTGTTCAGCCTGCATTCTGTACATTAGTGTCCAAGCAGGATCAGCTTAGTCACTCCTCTTATTATGGCTCCACTTAAGATTCAACTAAAAGAAGCTGATCTTTAATCAGCAATTAGGGACAATTTTTAAAATCTCTTTGCATTAGACAGCATCTACTGAACCTTCAGGTCAGCACTTCACATACTTAGTCCACCTCACACTTCACTAAAAATGTAAAACCCAGGCCAAAACAACAGAACTCGAAAGTCTCTGCTGCAGAGAAATGACCCAATTTCCTTGACCTCTTCACTTCCTTCCCTGCCATTATGTCTTTCCTAAACTACCATGAATAATTCCTTCTACCGAGTTATGTAACAGGGCTAACGACACCAGTGGACCCAGGCTTCCTGTCACAGAAGATGAGGGAAGTGAATTGTCCAAGGAAAAGCAGTCCTGAGTTACTATTTGCTCGGTTGAGACCAGTGTGAGAAACAAAAAAAGTGATGCTAAAACAAAAAGATCCAGGAGTTCCAAACCATATCCTCAGAGTTCTGTATCTTAACTCCGATCACCTGTGACAGGGCCACTGACAAACACAAAGCAAATGAACAAGCACACACACTCTCTCTCTCACACACACACACACAGACAAATACACTCCCACCCACACATGAGTATAATTTCCTTTCAGTTACATATTACAGTAGCTCATGAAGAAAAACCGTCTCCTACCACCTTCCTCCTTCTAACAGACTCCAACTTCCTTCTCCTGCTAAGAACGCGGCCCTGGGACTCACTGCTCGTTGACTATAACTGCTGCAGTGACTCCCAGCCCGCCACGGGTCAGAGGTCGGACGGCCGGGCTGGAGGAGAGGGTTTGGCGCCTCGGCCCCCTGCTGCGCCGTCATTCCTGTGTCCTTCGTGCCATTTGGCCGGCCCTAGCAAACAGCCTGCAGCAGCAGACGAACGCTACCGCGCTAACAGCTAGCGCCTCGGCAGCGAGGTCTGGAGAAAAAGCGTATTCACAGGACATCAGATCTGTGGGGAAGGCGGGGGGTTGCTGTGATGTGATAATCTTCAGCCTGGTAGAGGAGCTGGGGGGATTGCAGCCTCTTCATACACATCAAGTGTTTACAGTGTTTAAACTCTTTTAAAAAACATTTAAAAGAGCTGTGGATAATATACTCACATGAGTATAACTCAAACCAGAACTCAGCATGAAGTACCTGTAAAATTTACATCAAATAACTGCATAATAATTGTTAAATCTCTCTCTCTCTCTCTCTCTCTCTCTCTTTTATATATTAT
>JAOXYF010000008.1:4501316-4533475 GCA_028565775.1 Sternarchorhynchus goeldii
TGTCACCCCTGTTACCATCAACCCTGATACTGTCACCCCTGTTACCATCAACCCTGATACTGTCACCCCTGTTACCATCAACCCTGATACTGTCACCCCTGTTACCAGGGTTCTTTTTTAACTGGGTTGACACTACTGTATTGAAGACATTTATTTTAGGATAAAGGTGGGAAGGACAACCTATCATCCCCTAAAAAGAGAACTTAAATTAGCTTCTTAGATTCCCGGCCATGTATGGTTGTGGCATCACTGCAGGGCCAAAATTATGGTAAATGTTTTTTGAAGGACACATATTAAAATGGTCTGAAATTAATTTATTTAAAAAATGTTTGTTGTTTTAACATCAGCAGCATTAACCTTTGAAATATAGAATATAAATGATTTATAAAATTATTGTATTTTTATGCATAATTATAGCAGCTTCAGAATCCAAAAAGATCAAAAGTAAATCTTTTGATTTCAAAAATGCAACATTTTTATTGGTCAGAACCTTTAAAGTGATACACTTTTCAAATATTTATTTTTATATGTTTAAGTCCAACATATATAAATGTTGATATACCTGTTGATAGAGTGACATAACAATAAAGGATTTTTTTTTTCTTTTTTGCACCTAATTCATTGCAAGATATTCCTTTCAACGGTCTATTAGTCCATTACAGAGTTGCCAAGTAAACATTAGAAAGTGTCACAGGTGAAGAACGTGCAGACAAAGGAAAAGAAAGGGAAGTTCCATGCACATCTCCAACTGAAGGATTTAATGAAAGTTATTAAATTGAACTTAAAAGGCATAACTATAACAAAAGATACACAGTGTCTTACATTTACAGTATTTGGTTGATGCTTTTATACAAAGCACCTGTATACATCTTGAGCAATTGAGGATTAAGGGCCTTGCAGAGGGGTTCAACAGTAGCAACTTGGACTTGAACGAGGAGAGACTTGAACCACTCTGATTATGAGGGATGAGCCTTAACCAGTGAGCTGCCACTTCCCAGGGGCTTCTCACTCCAACAATGGCTGAGCAAAGCTGGGCCTTTAAATAAGGAATATATAAATACATAAAGATCCTCAGGGGGCGAGCTAAGTAATGAATAATGCCCCCCGCTGAGGAAAGCATGGACAACGTAAACAAAACTAATAAACAATGACGCAACCATCCATATGCTTTGCTCCTTCCACTACCAGAGAACACCAGTAATGGGAGTCTGGGCATCATTACCTGTACAAAATCTTATACTGAGATGACCTGATGATATGTATTTTATATGTCTTAATATGTCTTTTATTAAATGGATTTTCAGAAATAACATAATTTAGATTATTTTTGATTTCCCAAATCAAAAATGTCATTCAGTGCCGAAACCTTTTTTTTTTTTGAGCACATATGCCGTTTTATAAACTGATATTTGAGCATGCATGCTTTTTTCTGGGTGTGTGTACTTGTTTCTTGACGTGAATACTTGAATTATTTTTGAATAATTTTTGCATACTTTTGATAATGCATTCTTGCGTTCTAAAGTGTTAAGTATGTGTGCTATTTTTGCGTGTATGTGACGGGAGGCCGTCCGCGCAGCTCGGGGGAGACGCACACACACACGCCCACGCACCAAACCACGTCCCCCGTTCTCAGGCACTTTGTTACTAATGCAGCACACCTGTTCCTTGTTTGGTTTTCACCCTTTTGTTTCCCATAAAATCCACACAGGTTCAGTTCTCCAGTGCTGTGTGTTGGAGCCTCTTCTTGGTCTCGACGACAGACTTTCTCAAGCGCTGCCCGGTGACTTTGTTTAGCGCTATAGCGCTGTTTGTATTCTCTGCGCTTTTTCTTTGTTTAGCGCTATAGCGCTGTTTGTATTCTCTGCGCTTTTCTGCCCCTCTCGCTTTATTTGTGCTGTTTTTGGTTTATGATGGAGAGTAAAGACGTGCCTCTGCCACACTCGCCTCCTGCTCCTTCCTCTCTCTTAGCCCCATCACAATGTATACTACTTTTGCAAAGTTATTCTTTTATTACATTCATGACTATGCAGTCTTGCATACATTTTTTTGTGGGAATTTTTATTTAATTTTGGCTTGCAGCCATATTTACTAGCTTTGCATAGTTCTGTTTTAGTATGCACACTTATGTTTACCACAAGTATTATTTTTCATTCCAGTCTGATGGGTTCTTTCTTCACCTCTGCTGCAAATAGGTGTTGAGCTTTCAACATTTTCAAGGTGCTTTCATTTCGGATATTTCTGTGACCTTTTTATTGTACTTTCAGCTTTCTTTTCTCAGTGTTCCCAGAGTCAGTAAGAAGGCCAGTCTGTCTGGATCACTGCACGTTTGACTGCAACAACACTGATGAAAAGTGTTAATTTTCACAGATCTCTTGACCTCTCTTCTCCATCTCATCAGCTTCTCCTGTGAGAGTTTAGTAGAACATTATACCTTGAAACTTTAATGACTATTAATTTCATTTCAGATTTGTGTTATTTGTGCCATTTTAAAGGCCCATGGAGAAACTCCTAAGCACCTAAAAAAATTTCAAAAATTAATGAATTTCAAGAAAGAGAAAGCACTAAAGGCACACCAAATGTAGAGACATTTTCCAGCTGTCAGGGCTAGGTTAGACATGCACACTAAGAATGTTCTATGCAGTTGGTGTGAACAATTCTATTTGCACCCTATTAAGTGCCCTTATCAAAACCCCTATTAAATGGTCAAGTTCACGAAGAAGCAATCAGAGCATATTCCCAAATAAGTGCCTATTACCAAATGAGTCATTTTAGTTCATAATTTCTGGATGTGCCAATCTTTCTCAGCACTATATGCCAACAGTCAAGTAAGTAAGGGGTTCATGCCACCAATAACACTGGTCAACACTTCGTGTGTTGTGTTTTCTGAATCTCTCTACCACCCATAGTTCTTTTGGTCCAGTATACTCATATGTCATTATGTATAGTATGGGAACGCAGTACCAAGGAGAATGGATCCTCTCTATGCTGGCAGGTTGCTGCTGAACACTGAAAAGGGAAGTTCCTGAGGCCAAACATAAACAACACACATACACTACATTTTAGAAGTGTGCCTACACACATTTTACATGTAATAACAGTCATGTTTATGAATAAGTAACACATAATAAATGTCAAATTTACACACTAGAAACATTCTGAAAATAGATTCGCAATGAGCATAGAATGTTCAGGTGCAGTTTTGAGGTGCGGTGTTGAGGTGCAGCGTTGAGGTGTTGAGGAGCAGTGGTGAGGTGCGGCGTTGAGGTGTTGAGGATCAGTGTTGAGGAGCAGTGGTGAGCAGCAGTGCTGAAGTGCAGTGTTTGAGTCAGTGTTTGAGTTAGTCTCATTACTACGTAAGTTCCTCTCATGGAACTCTGCTTTCTTGTTATTTTTTCACTGTGCCAAACGTTTGTTCCATCATTCAGTACCACGTCTTGGTGGGTCAAATGAAAAGTGCAAACAGCATAAATCACATCAGCCCACATTCCATTCTGTCTTAAGCCATGCATTGCTTTCATCTCCCTGTTTAAAAAAAAGAGAAGTGTGAGGATTAGTGTCATAATGAGTGGTGTGATTTATTATGGTAAGGGCACGTATGAGACTGGTCAACAGGGCATTTTGGACTGTGCAGGTGTCAGAACGCTCCAGTGAATTTTTCATTGGTTCCATGTTGTGTCTGGAGAAAGATCTCTGACCAAACCTCAACACCTCCCTGCAGCAACAGAATACAAAACCAGAGACAAGACAGGAAGGAGGTAGGACTAACTGGCAGGGCTTCTAAGAACGTTTTCTGGTCAGTATTGAGGGGCTTTAAGACTTGCCTTCAGGCAGCAGAGTAAGTGAGAAAGCAGTGTAAAACTGGACAGCGAGGTCTGCTATGGCGAGAGTTTTATTTTTAAGATGAACAGTGAACACCCGAGTTATGAATCTAGTAGAAACAGTTTTCACTTTCCATGTGTCACTTTCCAGTCTTGCATAAGTGTTTTAAAAGACAACATGTATTCAAAGGCTGCTTTGTGAGAAACTCCATGATTATAAGTTTGTCTTGTACACCTGTTACTGAAATAAGCTCGGATGAATAGCGCCACCTGCTGCTGAAACTTGAACACAGCGTGACCTGTTGGAAAATAAACATCTTTCCTACAAGTCCCCATGACAGATGGTTTGAAATATCCTAACTTGATCAACACATTTGAGAATGCTAGTGTTACAGAGTAGCTGTTTACAGTGCGTTTCACACACAGAAAAATGGTTTATCGAGCAGTGCTTTTTATGACAGGGGCAGGCAGCAACTGACCCTAAAATCCAAAGAGGGCTGTCTAGCAACAGCTTGTTCCCACTGTCCTTTGTCCAAGTACTGATGGCTACTGGGATACCAGAAGGACAGGGACTCTTTTATCTCTCCAGAGGGTGGAGGGATACTCGATTATCACCAGTTTTGTGCAGATTTGTCATCCCCATAAATCCACAGCTGTTGGGGGCTTCACATTTTTACGTGTCACTTCAAAGCCATTGCTCTCTGTCCTGGCCAGTTCTCCTGATGAATACCTCTGGAGAACCCGGCCTCTCATTCACCCAGGCATTTTCACCACGAGGTCACGTTCTTCTCCACGCTGAATCTGATCGTTCTGATTGATTGTTAAAAATCGGGGGGCCCAGTTTTCTGCTTCACAAATAGTGTGTGGTCTGGAGCTGAATCATGTGCCTGCCTGCTTCTGAAACTTTGGAGGAATGTGTAATCAGTATTTCTCCTCTCCACTCCGCTCCTCTCCCAACCCAACACTTCCCTCTCCTCCAAAACAGCTGGGACAGATCTAGTAGTCAGAGTTTGCGTGTGTGCTTGTGGTGTCCTCCTGGCAGCTGTTTGTGACTCCTCATGCTGACAGCCTGGGAAACTCCCCAAGGCCAACTTGAGGCCATAGCCCCACGCTCATGTAAACTTGCGGCCATGTTCTGGGCCACCACGGGCCCGACGTCCCACTGCAAAGTTACGGCAGACAACGGATGCGCGCAACAAAGGCAGAGTGGCAAGGAAAACGCTTCTGTCTCCGCATGACTTCTCAAATAGGAAACACGCAGACATGTGCGGTGAGAGACAGGAATGCCGTGCTGTGACACGCCGAAGCAGGATGCAGGGAAGGGATGTCTGCATCACACTCTCCTCTCTCCACACACTGCCAGTGTCCTGTTCCAGCTTGTGGGAACCTCCAGTCGCTCCCAGTGAGGGCACATTCCAGCTGGTGTTAGTGGGATGTTGGTGGATCCAGGGGGATTACTGCTGCGTGAGTGAAGTGGTCCCTTCTTGGATGCGCCATCAGCCCAGTGCTCTCCTGCTACCTACCCTCCAGCTCTCCCTTTCGTGAAACATGACACCATGCTAGCAAGTGTGGGAGCACAGCCAGAATATTTCTTCAATGCGCTGGACTGCATAACAGTTCGAACTGAACTCTCTGTTCTCTTTATTCAGATTCATCTGGGTGGGGGTCTACTGGTTCACAGTTAAACTGGCAAAATAGAGGCTGAATGTGGCCAGCTATGGCAATCTAAAAGCTTATTAGTACATTTTGGTTTAATTTTTTAGTCAGTAATGACATTTTTGGAGTTAAGTTTGCTTACTGAATCTGACTTGTGGTTAATAATCTCAGTATTTTAGTAGTATCAGACAATATCAGATTTTCAGGTATCCATGAATCATATCTGTCTTAGATTTCTGACTCCTGTCCATGACACCCTTGGCTTTGTGTGTGTGTGTGTGTGTGTGTGTGTGTGTGTGCGCGTGTGTGTTTGTGCATGCTTGTGCGTGTGTGTATGTGTGCGTGCGTGTGTGTGTGTGTGTGTGTGTGCGTACGTGTGCGTGCGTGTGTATGTGCATGTGTGTGTGTGTGTATGTGTGCGTGCGTATGTGTGCGTGCGTGTGTGTGTGAGTGTGTGAGTTCCATTTCCTGTGGAGGAACAGTTTCTTTGTGTTCCTCTGAGGCTGGTGGTGGTAAGACAGTAATGGGTAAGTTCTGTTATTTCCAGTGATCATGGCACTTTCCCCTCAGTACCAGCTGTTGTGTGGGTGTGCTGTCACACGACTGCAGCCACTTACGTTAGTGCATGAGATTTGTTTCTTCTGACCTATTATGTTTTGTTGCCCACTAATGATTACGACTAACTTCTTATTGTTTGCAGCGCATGGGATCATTAGGAATCCTCAGAGGCAGTGGATTAGCTATATGGGTCACTTATCCATTCACACTATAACTGACCTACTGGGGAGTTCAGAGTGCTTTAAATCATTCATTAATTCTTTCCATAACCCCTTCAAGTATCTCTAAGCAGTGTTTTGTGCAAACCAACAACAAATCAGCAAAACGCAGGATTTCCATATTATTACACAGCATTTTCAAGTTCTTACAACAGTGATTGCACTCATGTATTTTAACCTTAAGACCATAGTTGAACACTTAATAATAACCATATCATAAAACAGATATTGAGTCTGAAAAGTATGTAGAGTAATGAGTCTTCTTCTTCTTGTCTGCTCTCCTGAGAAAACCATATCGTTCTTTCTCTCTGCTTCTCTCCTTGTGCGCCAGCATGTGTTTTCCCACAGGAAACTGTGCTGCAATCACACTGTTCCTACGAAGTCATTGTCTATTTTAGGACGGCACAAGCATATGGGTAAGGACGTGTGGCTTCCTTCAGCAGCCCGTCCTAATCATTACCCCAGGGAACCATGGAAACAGACAGGACCTTTCTAAGAGCACAGAAAATAACGTCTAGGACATGGAATACTGAGGCACTGGTACACTTCAGGCACATGTGGTTCTTTGATAACAGGCTAGTCACCCACCCGCACCAGCTATTAGGAGTCTGATTGTGTTCCAGCTAGACCAGGCTATGACTGTTGCTGTTTGATGGCTCATTGACTATGTTTTGGTTTTTTTTTTAGCACAGAGCACAGTATGAGTTCTGAGAAACTAAGCACAACATTTTTATAGTTCCTTCTGAGTGCACAAACACACTGACAAGATGGTTTCTTGTTAGTTATATTTAGTGATCAATCCAGCACGTTTAACCAGTAGAGGGTGCTGCTGCACAGATACTTCATGGATTGTCAAGGCCTAAAGCAGTCACTGGCCCTGAACGGACCGACAGTCACGGGATACCTGCACAAAACATTTTTTCTGAAGAAAATATCCAAAACTTTTAGTCTTTATGAACACAGGCATGTTTGTTACCCTTTTTTGAACTGCAGAAATGACATAAGGAGAAATTATGCTTTGATGCAGCATCGTGAGAGTCTTCTCGTGGATCTCAAGATCTTAAAAAGAACCATTCCCACGTCAGGCATGGGAAAGTCCAGTTCCAGAGTCATACTGGAAAGAATACATGGATTGAAAGAAGCTTTGCACAGATGAAGAATTATGACTCAGCATTACCAGAACTGCCCACTAACTGGAGAGTTGGCTCTGAGATAGACTACTGAGTTCATAACCACTGCTTAATGGGCAGTTTCCAATAAAGAAAGATCCCTGAAGAAATTCCTTGAATATGATTATGCCTACTTGAAAACATTAGCAGAACCATTTTTGCCATTGCTCTATAATCACAAGTAATCTGTTCAGTCACCGATGTACAATATTATCTATGCTTTTATTTGTAATCTTATTTGATAGATAAAACCCTGGATAATACTGGCAAACAGATGATATAATGATACAAAACATAAATGTGGCTATGACTTACAGTACATGTTCAACACTGTTCTTACAACATAATACTCTTTTAAGCCACACAGAGCAAACGAAATATTCAAAAGGTAAATTAAAGCAATATACTGTGTAACCGTGAATTATGGCAGTGTTGGATGGTAAATGTATTAAACTCTGACACCTTGTTGAACGTAAACAGAAAAAAAACTCATGAACAAAAAGGGATGAATCTGGGAATACTGAAAAACAGTGAAATGACATGTGCCCACGTTACTCACACTGTTTACTCACACTGTTTACTCACACTGTTTACTCCTGCTGTTTACTCACAGTTTACTCACGTTGTTTACTCACACTGTTTACTCACAACTGTTTGTTCATGTTGTTTACTCACACTGTTTACTCACACTGTTTGTTCATGTTGTTTACTCACACTGTTTACTCACACTGTTTGTTCATGTTGTTTACTCACACGGTTTATTCATGCTAGTTCCTCATGAACATTGTTTTTTGGCCATGTACAATTTCAAATCAGACAAAGGTTTTCATTGATCATGAAAAAACACATTAATAAACTGAAAAAGCACATTAATAAATGAAAGACACAAACTGCATATTATTTTCAGAAGCATATTTTCAAATACAAATGGTTTATAAATAAGATTTACACAAGCATAATTAATGGCTTGCAATATTTTTGGTGGATACATTTCAATAATCATATAATTAACACATTTACAAAAATGGTCATCTTACCAAATGTAATGTCAATGCAAGCTATTGTTGAACACTTTTTTAAAGCCATCTTAGTTAAAAATAAATGTTTCTAGCTGAAGATATTAATATCCATCTATGTTCCTGGACAGCTGTAAGAACAGTGTGCTTACTCTCAAACCTCCTTCCCTGAGTATCTGGCAGAGCTCACAGATGCCTGTCGAGACGTGCTACATGTCAGAATGTTGAACAGGTCTAACCTCAGTGCAACACATTAAAACACGTCAGATTACTGTGGAACTATCGGCACTGTGACAACCTTGAATCATCAGCTCTACAGGAATTTCAGATTTTCCTGCATTACCTAATTACCAATATTCAAATGTACACAGTGATATGGAAATACTGCAAGTGCTGTAATCTCTATAAATATACAGCATGATCAAGGTATGTGCACACCATTCTAATGATTGAGTTCAGGCATGTTAGCAACATCCATTGCTAACAGGTTTATAAAAACAAGCACATGCAATTTCCCCATAGAACGACATTCCAAACAATTATATGATAACAATTTTGTGGCAACAGTTTGACAAAAAGCCCTTTACCGCTCCAGTATGACTGAGCCCATGTGCAGACGTTAGGATCCATAAAGACGTGGTTTGACAAGTGTGAAGGAACTCCAATGGCACAGAGCTCAGACTTCAACCTCACTGAACTCCTTCAGCATGAACTGGAATATCAATTGAGAGCCAAGCCTTCTTGTGAAACATCAAAGCCTGACCTTACAAACTGTCTTTTTAACTGACTGGGCACAAAACTGCACAGACAAACTCTCTGTGGCACAAGCACAGTTACTCTCTGTGGCACAGTTAGCAGTTATATCTCTCTTTCATTAGTTATATTGAGCTGCTTGAAAATGTAGGTAAATTAACCTCACATAATATAATTATTGTTGTTGTTGTTGTTGATATTGTTATAATTGATCATAATTATTGTAATTAATAATAATAATATTTATTGTTGTTGTTGTTGTTGTTCACAGACCTAAGCATGCTTTACAAATAAGTAGGGGGAGGGTTTAAAAAAATAGGAGAAATAAAGAGTGGAAAAGAGTTTTAAAATGAGTTTTGAAGGATGACAGTATAGTTTTGAAGGATGACAGTGTAGAGCAATCACACAGAGGACCAAGACTCAGAAGGGAACCCATCCTCCATTGGGCAGCCCAGCTAGTAGCAGTCCAATACAATAATAATACAATGTCTAGACTGAGCAGTCCCTCCAAAGTGGATGTTGGGCTTCAGGTAGGTGGAGCATCGGCGAGTCCCCTGGCAGCATCAGTAAAAACCCAAGCATTTTCTAGGTGCTTTATGGCATTGTTGTTGTAGAAACATGTAAGCTGGATACAAAATACAGGTTACATATGTAAACATCAAATTATGTATAGTACACATGTCAATGATTAGCTTAATGATTATCCTGCAGGCTTATCTACAGGAGCACAATTAAATGAAAGGCCTGGAGGTGGCCACAATCATTTCCACACTATCATAGTCACAAACTAGAGAGAACGCGTGACGTGGCTGGATGACAGCATCAGCATCTCAGATTACCAGAAGAATCTATGACTAGAAGTTGAAATGATTTGTGGATGTAGCCTAGGCTCAGAGAAGATTTCATAATAGTGAGCAAATGAGGTGGGATAGCATCCAGTATACATGTGGAAGGCTTGGAAGAATTTACCAAGGAGATAAGCTCCTTACGACCGATTTGGGAAATGATTTCTAAACAATCAGATCTGACCAAACAGCTGGCAGAATGTATTTGCAGATTGACAGGGTCTGAGATAGCATGGCAAATTTCTTTCCTGAATTTGTCAATCTTATCATTAAAAAACTTCATAAAACTATTACTGCTAAGATTTAGCACCAACTAATAGGATTCAAGTTTCAGCAAATTGCTATGAAGCCACAGTTTTAGATCTGCAATGCATGAGCTCACAGTCCTGGCAAAAACAAGGCAATACTGATGTAGAGCTGGAGGTCATCAGTGTAACAGTGAAATCTGAGGACATGATTACCAATAATCTGGCCAAGTGGAAAGATATAAACAATGTAGAGGTCCAAGAACAGACCCCTGGGGTACACCTTGATCAACAGACGCCATGGATGATTTGTTGTAGATCATTGCAACAAATTGTTGCCTATTGGTAAGATTGTAGCCAGCTAAGCCAAGAATGATAATGGCTGGAGATGATTAATAATACTGAAGTGTTTTACTCTCATAAAACTGCTCATTGGGCATTGAGTTATTGGGCAGACAGATGAGTGCTACACTGCATGGAACATGAAATAAAAGGGCAGTATTTCATCTTTTATTTCTTTGTGTTTCTGAAAATTACTGCACAAAAGGCTGGACATTAGTCAGAACTGAACATTAGTCCAAAAAACATTTGATGATAATGTGTAACAATAAAGATGGAATAAAGGGATTTGTCAAAGAAAATCTCTTAGACTGAAATACTAAAATCTGTTTTCATATATAAAATCTAAATTGTGCACAGATTTTAATTATTCTTATCTTCTTAGATAAAAGAATATAAATGTAAATATTAAACTACTTCAGACAGTTTTAGATGAAATTATAATCATAGAAATGCTTTTCATGCATATGCAATGTAGTATATAAGACAAAAATTAATAATAAATAAAATTACTAATAACATTTTGTGACGCTGCCTCATGCTCATGTTTTGATCTTTAAATCCAACAAATTAAGAACTAAAACCCAAACCTTTTACTTGCAGTGCATGCAAACACTAAATACAAACAATCAGAAAGTGCATAGAATATAACCTCACAATTAATTTACCTAAAACCTGTATTAGTAACAACTTCTCAGTCTTACCTGGACTACAGATGGCTGCTGGGCCATGCTGTGACTCAGGCTGGGCTGTGTGGATAGAGGATTATCTTCTCGCTGAAGCTCTCCACACTGCTCATGCTTCTCCTGTTCCATCCTCTCCAAGGCGTTTAAGCAGATCCTCCAAATCCTGAGTAGTGAATTCGCCCACCCTTGGGTCCTCTGTAGGAATGTAGGAGGATGGAAGCTCTTAGGTACAGTTATTGGATACAGTGTTTAATTGGTTCCTATATGGCAAGTCCAGAATCAGAGAGGTAGCTTCTAGGTAACACCTGCTGCAGCCAAGACTGGGAGGCTCGTGGCAGTTGCTGCCCACTGGGGACACTGCCTAAACCAGAAACCCTGTGACGGCCATCCACCTGGATGTGCTTCAGTCCATTATAAAGCTGCTCCTCAACAGTAGAGAAGCATGAAAGCTCTGGCTGCCATGCACACGTGGTCTGCTGGATAAAGTGCCTACTACTCTTCCCTCAAAAGAAGTTCTGCCTGCAGGACTACTGACTTCTGCCCCTGATAGGACACATAGGGGAAAGTTCCTATGGTTGTTTCAAACTGGGCGGTTTGTAAGGATGAGACTGCGGCTGAAGGCACCCCTGAGGATTTGGCTGCTGCTCTTTTACAGGAAGTGATTGCTCATGTGGTAATTCGGATTGCATCAGCGTAAACCACTGTGTGTTTGGCTCTGCAAGGAAAGGGACATGCTGCTGATGGGAATGGGGCATGAAAGGACCGACTGAAAGTGTCTCCTGGCCCTGGGAAGGGAACACAGATGGAGGCTGTTTGGCACATGTGAAAGGCTGTCGAGCACTATTGAGGGGAGTCCTGTCCTCCAGATTGGCCTGAATGTGCCTGGAAAGTGCACAGTTCCCCATCTTCCACAGAGAATCCTGCTCATAGGAAAGAGCTTCATCTGTCAGGCCCTCTGAGCTGCAAAGCTCATCAAGGTCTATGGCAAAGAACAGCTCGTTCTGTTGCTGGAGTTGCAGCTCCTCTGGGCTGATGCCTAAACTGCCCATGAAGCTCAACAGCTCACAGTCACTCTGTTCCCCTCCAAAGCTGACAGCAGGCTCCAATTTGAAGAGAGCACTCAGGAAGAGGAAGAACACTTTCCTGCCTGTTTTACTGGAAAAGATTCCACAACATCCTTCACCTCAGGGTCTTGGGAAGATCTCTGGGGTTCGTTTTGGCCTGCACTGTACACATAAGGTGTGTTGGAAAACCCAGTGAGCTGTCTAAGTAGGCACTGAAGACGTAGGCAGCTGCTTAAGTAGGCAGCATTTTAACCGTTGTCTGTCCTCATAAAGCAGATTATTCGGACGCTCCAGTTAGACAGCGATTGTGTCACAGCTCGTTCTCATGAATGATGTTTACTAGCATCACCTCAACTTTTCAGCATGAAACTGGTCCGTTAACGACGACTGAAAAAACCTTACTTTAGATAAGCTGCTGGGCTAAAAAGTGTGTTAGCCAGATGGCTATCCACAGCAGTACCCTTGAGTCTTCAAACTCCGCTAGCATAAATGCTAATCCGTCAGTATAAAAAACTACATATATAAATACTGCCTAAAACCTTGGTTACACTAACCTCAGATGGGAAACGTTACTTGAAATACATCAGAAATACAATATATGTGTGGATATATACTAGTGTTGCTGGATATGTTGTCTCTGATCACTGCAGTAAAAGTTGAATGAGGTGTTAAGGGACACACTTGACACTCTCTGAGAGACAATGATGAAGTCAAGTCAGTATAGACAAACATACCAATGGACTCAGTACAAACCCAGCCACTCTGTTTAGCAAGTAGCATAAATAGAATCATTCCATCACTGCAGAGGAGGATAGCGCAGGTTTATTTACCTGAACAACCTGAGGTTATTTATCTACAAACACGATTCAATGAGATGCACTGCAAATTTTGCATTTAGGCTAACTCTGCAACACAGTATGGACAGGAAACCAAACAACAGAACAGAATAGAGAACCATTCAAATGGGAGAGGGTGTTGGAGACAGCGTAGCTGCAGAGAAGTTCATCACTGGTATGTATTTTGAGGTTATAGCATTAAGCTGAGCTAAAAAATATATATATTTTTAATTAATTACACATTTTCTTAGACACACACACACAGTGACAACAAAAAATGGGCTGACATTTCAAAATTGGGTTTAGGTCATGAAAAACAATTTATCGTGAGCAAACCTTGTCTTTTAAGTTAGTGAAGCTTAAATTTAGTAACTGTTTGATTCACTGGACTGAGTAGGTGATGCTTTGAAAGAAACAAACCAGGCCTTCTGTAAAACACCTCCTGTTATGTTTAGTCTTAAAAAACTAAAAATAAATTACAAAGAAACATCCAACACAACTGACAAGTGAGAGCCTAATGTCCAGCATCGCTTGCCAGGCTTCATATGCCGCTTGGGTGAAGTCCAGCGTGTGCTTGGTCCTGAAGAAGAAGGTCTTGGTGTGGAGCTCCAGAATGAAGGAAGGCTGCAGTAGTCAGGCCAGGGCAAATAAGGCCAGCTGGGATGGAATGAGTTTTCCCTCCACCATCCTGTCACTCTGCCCATGCAGGAACTTCAAACGGAAAGTTCACTGCCTGCAGACATCAAAGCAGACACTGAAGCCATGCCAACCACATGATATGATGCTTGCGATTAGAGAGAAGAGAGACTGTTTTTAGGTTAAAAACAGCAACTTCATAGAACTGTATGCTGTTATTTACAGTACTGTGCAAAGATCTTAGGCAACCATTAGGTTTATTGTTTTAACAATGGCATAATGTCCATATATAATTTCTTCTCAGTATATAATAACTTCTCAATCTCTTTATTAGAATACAATCAGAAAATACAGAACATTTCGATGCAGTATTAAAAACAGAAGAAAAATCTGAAAAGACAACTTCTGACCTCCCTTTACACTTGAGCAAATGTAGGAACCTGGCTTTCTTTAAGTCTCTTAAAACCTGTTATAATATACCAAAATATACTTCAGAACATATGGTTGTAATATATATAGTATCTCACAAAAGTGAGTACACCGCTCACATTTTGTAAATATTTTATGATATATTTTCATGGGACAACACTTATAATACAATCTAAAGTAGTCAGTGAACAGCTTGTATAACGGTGTAAATCTGCTGTGCCCTCAAAATAACTAAACACACAGTCTGACTACATCTAAGAATGCATATAACTGAATGAAAGCAGCATTGTATATGCTCTCTATGCGGCTCTCATTAATATATGAAATTACAGCACTGAACAGCCTCCTTTCTCTGCAGAAACCTGATCTGGCTATGTGCTAAAACATTAGCTTACAGTGAAATCAGCCTGTCATTTCCAGCTGGGTTCTGGGTCTCGATGACGGCAGTTTGAGTGGCTGAGCACAGTTGTTCTCAGCAGGTGTTGTGCATGTTCTCGGAGGCTCTAAGGCACAGAACCTCCAACAAGCGGCGCTGGAGCAGTTCAGGACCGTTCACACATCACATTCACACCGTGAATGTACTGCCGGAACCCCAACGTGTAATGGCATACAGTCTGAAATGCTTCTTCCGGTATCGTCCCCGCACATCCATAACAGGAGGAATGCTGCTTAATCTACCACTGTGGTTCGCTATATAGATCTTTCAGTTATGCATTAAATTATAATTGGGCTGCACCAGACATGTGTTTCATTGCTTCATACACACTACTCACATACTGTTTCACATTACATGTTTCTGAATGGCACAAAGATACATCAAGGTTTGCATTCACTGTCTGGTAAAATCTGTTAATCTCATCCTTTTCTTGCACTGCTTCACAGAGTTTTGGGAGCTACAAGGGTTAAGAGCCCAGAGGAGCTGCCTGACATCCCTGTCGTCTGTGTGAATAAGATCAAAAACACTCTGATGGACAATGTCTGACTGAAAAAACAATAAACATACACATAGCATGGAAGTAGTTACACACACAATAAGAAGTCCAGGTTGTGTATTTTTTAAAGTACACCAACTCAAGAGACACGTTTCACCAGAGAGCAATGTCAGGATCTTCAAAAACAGCCAACATCACTGTTCCTGTAGCTACACAGTAATATGATTTATCCAAAATAATGCTGAACAAATACTGAACAAATATTGTCCTGCAGATCTGATGGATTCTGAGGTGTACAGCTGTATCGATATTCATTATGTTAAGTAAGCAGCCACTTTCCAAACTATATGTACAGAAAGGATCGGCACAGATGGATTCATTGGAGTTTGAGCAAGTAGGGAAAAGGTTGTGGCATTACTGAATCTGGCTTCTGTTTCAACCTTCCATCTGACTACAGTAAGGAAATATCACTGGAATTCTGTTTACAGAAAATGCCTAGAAATTCATCCAGAATAAATTAGGCATCTGGTCTAGAGAGGGAGAAAATTACACCTCTACACTGAATTTGGGGTCAGTCACTGTAATGTTTCGTAACTACTGAAGGCCATGGAGATTCCTAGAGTCAAAAGTCCTAACAGCACTCTGCATTACTGCCATTGTTAATATTGGAGTGAGATGGGAAAGGAAAATAAAGAAACAGATTCTGCACTCGTTCACTGGCTTTGAGTTCAGGGTCACTGCAATGAGAAACAAATGTCAAGACAAGTACTCACAATTAATAGCAGTAGCTAGCAGCACCATTCATAAATAACCTGCTATCACGGAGCTAGGAATTCGTTATAACACCTGAAACTGAGTATGAATTACAGAACATTCTGTTCTTGTTCTGGACTCAAAAGTAACTTCATTAGTGTGACTCTCTAAAACAGCACACAACTGTGTAAGACCTTCAAAGTTTACAATATTTAAGTATTTTTATCTGCTTTTTTTCGTTTTGTTCAAGTAAGTTGTTTCTTTACTTGCATTGCGCGAATTTATTCGTGACCAAGCTGCAGTAATAAAAACTTGGCGCTACCCACCTCTGACGGTTTGTTCTTATTCCTCTTGTTGATGCATGTAACGCCAGTTAAATGTAACGCCCGTTAAATCCACTGGATGGCGACGTTGTAAAAGGATAATCTGAAAATTGAGAAAGATACTGTATGTTGGTGTGATACTGAACGTTGAGATTAATTGTAGATTCAACTACAGCAAAAAAATTAAAATTAAAAAAAAAATTAAAAAAACAACTAGTGAGAACATCACTAGTGTGGAGCTGAGGAGGACAGTGCAGGGGGGCTAAGATGAAGGATCTAAAATCTAAGATAAACAAATATTAACTATCACAGCATGATCATAACTGTGATACTTCACTGGTTTGATATGTTTCTGGGTTTTTTATATTGTAGAAAATGCTAAAAAAAATAAGCAATGAGGTGTGTCCAAACTTCTGACTGATACTGTACTTACAGGACCAATAACAACTGCCTTCAAAACCTATATGACCAGATAATCTTATTCCTGTACATTCCTGCTATTCCTTATACATTTTGAAAAAAATATTACAAAGCAAAAAAAGGTCATAGAATAACTGAAAACCAGTAGTTCTTCTCAGTAGTTCTGATGTATCCAAGAATGGCCATGCACCACCTGCAAAACAATTCCCATTGGAGGAGTTGTCTTGCTTTTTCTTCTCCAGTGCTGCTGTCAGCTTCATTAGCATAAAAGCAGATGAAATTGATTCACAATATCTTATGTTTCCTAACTGGAAAGTTATGTTTAATTGACTTGGTGTTATACAGTCATGAGTAAGTGATCCGTTTTTTGGTAGTGTATAAAATTGCATTATCTAACTACTGTTTAGATGCTTACCAGTAGTACAGCAATTATTTTCTTGTAATGTAAGGTTAGGTCTACTTATGAAATAACAGCAGAAAATATATGTTAATATAACTAGTTTATCGAACAGTAATAGTCTGTGAGTTTTTCAGTGAGATTGAAAAGTACGGTTTATGGCAAAAATGCTTGTGAAATGGAATGCAACTTAGTAATTGGGGTTGTGTACAACTACAAAATTATTACAAACTCGGATCGTTATTAGTTATAACAACTAAACAATTATCTAACAACGGGAAAAACAGAAGGTAATAAATAAGTAAGTGCACATACATATAATACTAACATGCAATGTAAATAAATAAATAGATCCTGGTGGAAGATTTTTTCCTGGACCTGCAGCTTATCCCTAAGGGAAATATTACTGTGGCAATATATGGCTAACCATCAAACCGCGATAGAAAAACAGTATAGGCACAACCTTAAAAATGCATTGGTATAATGTACACCTGTACTTAGCAAAGTAAAGATAAAATTCCTGCCTTAAAGATTTAGCGACATCTGGTGTTTGCTGTGAATTTCATTGCGAGGTCTTTCCTGTTTTTAAGACTCTCTGGGCTCTGTTAAAAATTGAGGACTCCGTGTTTGTACAAAAATCCGTATTTGAAATACGGATACCTTACATGGAATGGCTGTTAAAAATATAACATCCATGATTCATGCAAACATGCATGTATACAAGGAATGAAAGTTACCACACTGACTTTTATTGAGTCTAATTGAAAGTAATGCAAGAGTTAATGGATTACCGGCAATATGTATTTACAAACATATTTAAACAAAAACATTTAAACGAGACCTGAAAATGACCTTCCCAAATGCAAGTGCATATTATGTGAAAATATGTTCTGTAGCAATATAAATTGTAAGTCTTGCTTATCCACAGATACCTATTAATCGTGTCAGTAGTATTTTACTGAAAAGATTTCCACAGAACTGAAAATTAAGCTTTAGTTAGCCGCTTAATTGTATAATCAATGGTTTATTAAAATTGACTAAACCTACTTCAGATTTTGTTCGGTTGCGAATGCTTCTACATTAATGTTGAGCAAGGGACCCTTCTGACCAGGACTCCAATTAATGTTCGTGTTACTCGCTGTGTAGAATCAGCCCAGCCAATCATTTACAGTGTTTTTGCAGTGTCATAGTGGCGGTAATGTTTTGGAGTTTTCTTTCCCCAGTCCTTTAGTAGCTAGCTATAGGAAATGTAAGGCCTGCTGGAAGTTTTAAAGTTACACGTCCAGAGAGTACCAGCATTCAAAAGGTGGTCGAATAAACTTTTGCTTTTCTGCATGAGAGCCAGAAAGATTGTTGGAAAATGGTGGTTCTCAAAATTCGAGACCAGGTGAGTGATGTCTGAAATAACTAGCCTGCTTCTAGCCAGCTACTTAGCCATCCAGATAAGCATTAGCTAGCAGAGGAATCAGTCACCAGTTTAGCTAGCTAGCTGGCTAACTGGGTTAACTTGGCTAGCGACCTGACAAGTAAGCAAGCTGTTCTTTTTTATAGTTTAGCTTCGTTAAAATTTATAAAACTAAAAGAATTAAACAAATCGGTCATTTGAGATACTTAGGTTTGTGGAGTAGTAGCCAAGTATGTAGCTACAACATTCGACATCGTGCGTTTATGCTGTTAGCTCGTTAGCTTGCTGTCTGGGTACTTTAGCCACCAACAGCTGTATTAGCTTGCGTGCTAGCTATTTGTGCGCAGGCCATGGCGATAACGTAGTTAGATAGCTAAGTGGTTTAAAACGGATTATTGTAACCAAGACCTCAAATCTCTGAATACTGTAGCTCGCGAATCGGGACATGTTTGTCAAATAAAGTTTACGTAGCTGGCTAACTAACAAAGCCACTTTCTTGTCGGTAATTAAACATTTGGTTGCTTCAGAAAGAATGGAAATGTCTGCGTTGACACGATTAGGCGAATCTGTCAGAAATAGTCAGTTTTAAAAACCTGTTTATCTACTTAATATGACAGCGTTTGTTGTGATCTTAAAGCCTTCCGAGGTACGGTTGCAGTCTTAAGTCGCCTTAAAAAAAGAAGACAATTTTTAGCAGCTTTGCTCAGTGAGCAAGTTTGTGATGACAGGGATCTGGTTTATTTTAGTACGTCCTCGTTGACCAGCTAGTTAAAAGGTTACACAAACTTAATTATTATACAGGCCTCCTCAAACAAACTGTTCGGGTAATGGTATATTTGCATTACACGATGTCTAGATGTACAACACGTATAGATGTTGTAACGTAACAGTGCTGACAACAGACAACAGTTGCTGCCTGTCAGAGTAAGAAAAGCAACACCTCGCTAACGTTTGTTAGCTAGTTTCTTTGCGAGGCATGTAATTACAAAATTAATTAATCGTGCCACAGTATTTTAAGCGTTCATGTGATATTAATTTGTCATTACAGAAGGGGCCATGCTTGTCTTTTATAAGACAATTTCCCCAGCCATCATGTGGTAAGACAGTGAGAGGCTGAAGAGACACCAAAGTGTCATTACCATGGTGATGGCATTAGCTAGTGGGGCTCATGTAAGGAGATGGAACATGATCCCGGGGTTTGAAAAGACAATGTGAATCTCAGCTCTCAGGCTATATGTGAGACAACTGTGCTTTGTCTCATCTTAGCACTGTCAGGCTGCTCTAATGGGTTCTTAAACTGAAGGATCTTCATATACAAGTGCTCCCTTGTTGTTGCTCCTATGATTCTCTTGCCTTTAGACTGATTTCAACAACCTGAACTAACTCTGAAAGTATTTTGACAGAACATCAAGGAAGCTTTCCACCTGGTGTTAAGCTCTGTAATGTAGTTCATAACCAAACCAGGTTAATTTTTAAGCCTACTCAGCCTGTAGTTTAATCTATTACCCAAGCAGTAATTGGAGTAATATATTTTTTGTGTATACTGTTAGCTACTTATACGTAACTTTTAGTAAATAAAATCTTAGTAAATTGTTGTTAAAAAACATGAGCCAAAATGAAACACTTTTAATGTGTGAGGTGTAGACCTCAAGGACAGTGACATGCTTGAGAGCAAACGAGCTGTGTTATCAGCCTTTGAAGTATGTCCCATTTAACAGCATGTCATCTAGCCTGTTTCACAACATTCAAGATTGTATGACAGAACTATTTAAGTTACTCATAGTATGCATATTTCTCATAGCCAAAGTTCCAGAGAGCTCACACTTACTGCAGTGCAGAACCTCAATTGTGAGTTCTTTGTACTGGTTAGGGCTGATTGGTCTTTTTAAAGAACATTTTCAGCCTGGAACTAAACCTTAGTCCATGTCCGGAAATCCTGCTCAGAAAGTGCTTTGTACAAGTCCAGATTTTTAGCGGGAAATCTGCCCTATAAGAGGAGACACATTTTTATTGTTTGCGTTTTCCTGTGTGTGTAGGAAAGCCTGATCTTTCCAGTTCAAAGCCACTGGGTGCTATTGCATCTGAAGCACTGTATTAGCTTGACTAACCCCAAAAAAGGCAGCCCCTCGGGAACATGGTTTTAATTTACTGAATAATCACTGAGATCAATTTAAATGCAGATATTTAGCATTCAGGTTATTCAAAGTTATGCAGGACAGGCAGTTTCAAAGAAGCTTGCTATTTGGCACAGTGGCTCTGTAGACCTGGATCAGTGCATGTTATAGTCGAAACTGTATTGCTGAATTCCAGTTCTGCACATTTTAGTGTTTAGTGCCGCAACAGCCCTGATTCAACTCGCCAGGTATTTTTCAGCAGATCAGAATATTCTCTGTGACCTCTGAAGGAGTAAAATTATCACAACTGCGTGTGGTCTTTATGTATTCATTTATTGTAAATACATTGGTCTGAATTCAAGGTTCACTTCACTGAGATGCGATAGGCATCGCAATGAACACAGGAAACTGATTATTCTTCAACATAAGGAATAGGTTTCATAGTAATTGTCTGGTGTTCATGGTTGGATAAACAAAGCAAAATTTGTGTAATGTGTTTGTTTAGTTTTTTTAATGAGTTACAAGATTGGACTGTTTATATACAAATAGACAGAGGGGTAGTAAAAGTTGCAGTGGTAAAAATCACAGCTCTGCAAACAGAGCACTTCATAAACTAGGATGCTGCACATTCACCCAGAGCAGGAACCAGCGAGTACCACAACAGTAGTGCCAGAGTACGTAGTACACAGACCTGGGTAGTGGTACTCAAACTCGGATTCGTCCATCACGCTGTCGGATCAAGAGGGATTCATAATTCCATAGAATGTTTCCGCTGCTCCAGCATCTTTTGGTGGAGTGTTTTAACGCCATTCCAGCCAACACATGGCAGTGCGCATAGTGATCTTGGTGATCTCTGTTCATCTGTTTGACCTGCTTCATGAACATTCTGACACACAGTTCTTGTGCTGATGTTGATGTGTTATGTAAGAGAGGATAGATGTTGTGTGTTTTACTGAGTGAGGTTGAGTGAGGTTGCATGGCCTACAGGGTTTTGGTTGTTATAGATGTTGTGTGATTGATGTTATACACCTGTGAGCAGGTGTGCCTAAAACACCTGAACACCGTAGGGAGTGAATGCCTACTTACCTTTTTCCATATAGTGTACCAGGGACTAACAGAGGTTTTTTAGAGTTTTAATCTTTGTCTATTTTTCATGTGACCTGTAAAATTAATAATAATATATATCTCCTGTTATTAGTGATTACTAATATAATATTAATGGTTATTAATATCAACATCTAGCCAAAATTCAATATTGCTGAATCCATGATTATTATTACAAGACGCATCATAGTTCTTGTTGTATTTTACCTTTATTTCTTTCTCCAAATGTTACTACTGAGTGGTAATGATTAATCCCAATGAACTCAAAAGTCTCTCTGTTAATCTTTGTGTAATTGAACTGATTGATGTTTGTGCATCAGTCATGCTGTAGTGATTATCTTTGGTAATATCAGGTGTAGAACACGTCTCTTCTTAAAACTGACTGGCCTAGTTGATCTAAATAAATCATCTTTTGCCTTTTTAAATCAGTAAAGATGAAGGCAGGGCTGTATAAGATTTTTTTGAGGATGCAGTATAGATGAGAAACGATTAAAAAGCCTTTGAACAGGTATAATAGTAGGGGTTGGTAGCAATGATTTGATTGTGTTAGCAACCAAAAGATATTTAAGTAATAGCAGATCACTTATCTAAAGTGGTACTTTGATGAAAGAGTTGAATGATGACGAGAACAGAGAACAAGAGGCCCTCAACACAACCAGTAACAATGTAGTTTAATTTATAACACTGGTTTCACTAGAAGCACTCAAAGTTTTTTTTTTTGAAGTCACCTCTAGCAGGTCTTGAACAGCTAGAATGTATGGCTTTCCTTTAATTTGCCAAAAATTTAATTATGGATATCTATAGAAAAGCAAGTGAATCCGTTTATTCAGCTCCATAATATTAATTACACCTCCACCACACGTTTATATAGCTCCTTTGAGTTGTGTATTGGCTATGTATTCCTCATTGTGCTTATTCTTATTGAACAGATTCCTCATTCCAAAGATCCTCTTTCATCAGTCGTCTTAAGCAACTGCCGTCAGAAGCAAAACTGTTTGCCTATGGCATGTGCTATGGCATGTGCTTACAGACCTGTGCACCAATGAGCCTGTTTACTTCCATGCTGCCACAGAATCCTCATGTTTACGGAAGTTAGCCGAATGTTTAGAGGGAACAACAAAAAAAAGAATGAACCATCTGGTTCCTTGATAAGCAAGAAGCTCAAGTTGCAGACGGGAACAGCTTATTGTTTGTTGTTCAAGTGCCAGAATTCGGCCATTACTGTGTCTGTCTGACATGTGGATTTGGGATGAACTTGTAGGAATCCAGTGGAACAGCTTTACACTTTGGATTGGGGAGGAAGGATTGGGTTTCCAAATAGTTTTCTTAAATAGCACCTGAACTGTAGCAGCCATCAATGGAGAGGTTGAAAAATATGCAGATGTAAATGAGCAAACGTTTCGATTCACTAATGACTTGCGCTGCTGTGAAAGACAAAACTGGATGTAGGTTTGTTCTTAGCTTAGGGTTGTTCTCTTTCTCAAGGCCCCTGAATGAATGCAGGTCACTTGCTTGCACTTCAGCTTTGAGCATATTAGGATTATGTATTTATGAGTGTTGTGTGTGATGGATTTTGAAGTTCTTGAAAATTTCCCTCCAGCACAGTGAATAGAAATTGATTTTAAGGTGATTTCTGTGTTGCTGTGTATTTGCTCTGAGGCAGTGCTAGTCCATGTTGGTGAGCCCATGTCTACAAACACTCAAATTTCTCTCCGTCTGTCCGTCAGCCTCCCCTGCTGAAAGCTATATTCAACGTTGACCCTGATGAAGTGCGCTCCCTCATATTCAAGAAGGAAGATGTGAATGTGCAAGTAAGATTCATCCATTCCTTTTTTGGTTGTCATTTCAGTTGGCAAAGTTCAGTTTTTACCGTTATTCTTCCATAAGTGTGTGTGTGTGTGTGTTTGTGTATATGTATGTGTGTATGTATATATTACACTTCTCAAAAAATAAAGGGAACACTTAAACAACACAGTGTAACTCCGAGTCAGTTACACTTCTGTGAAATCAATCTGTCCAGTTCGGAAGCAACACGAAATTGTGAATCGGTTTCACCTGCTGTTGTGCACATGGAACAGACAACAGGTAGAAATGAGAGGCAATTAACAAGACACCCCCTATAAAGGAGTGGTTCTGCAGGTGGACCACAGACCATTTCTCTGATCATATCCTTACTGGATGATGTTTTGGTCACTTTTGCATTTTGTCAGTGCTCTCACCCCTAGAGGAGCATGAGGAGGTGTCTACAACCCACAGAAGATGCTCAGGTAGTGCAGCTCATCCAGGATGGCACATCAATGCAGGCTTTGGCAAGAAGGTTTGCTGTGGCTGTCAGCACAGCATGGAGGAGATACCAGGAGACAGGCCAGTACACAAGGAGATGTGGAGGGTCTGCAGGAGGGCAAACAACCCAGCAGCAGGACCGCTACCTCGTCCTTTGTGCAAGGAGGAACAGGAGGAGCAGTGCCAGAGCCCTGCAAAATGACCTCCAGCAGGCCACTAATATCCATGTTTCTGCTCAAACTGTCAGAAACAGACACCATGAGGGTGGTATGAGGGCCCGATGTCCACAAGTAGGGCTTTAGAGAATGTTCTGCTGCCTGCAACATCCTCCAGCATGACCGGTTTGGCAGTGGGTCAGTAATGGTGTGGGGAGGAATTTCTTTGGAGGGCTGCACAGCCCTCTGAGTGCTAGCCAGAGGTCCCCTGACTGCCATTAGGTACCAGGATGAGATCCTCAGACCCATTTTGAGACCATATTCTGGTGCAGTGGACCCTGGGTTCCTTCTGATGCATGACAATGGTAGGCCTCATGTGGCTGAAGTGTGTCAGCAGTTCCAGCATGATGAAGGCATTGATGCTAAGGACTGGCCTGTTCCCCAGACCATCCACCAACGCCACGTGGCATCAGTTGACTGATGCTTAAATCCAGGTCTGGGAGGAGATCCCTCAGGAGTTCTAGGGAGGTCATACAGGCCCGTGGAGGCCACACACACTACTGAGCCTCATTTTAACTTGTCTTGAGGAATTTCCACTGTTGGATCAGCCTGCAATTCGATTTTCCACTTTTATTTTGAGTATGATTCCAAATCCAGACCTCCATGGGATAATAATTTTGATTTACATCGATCATGTTTGTTATTTTGTTCTCAACACATTCCACCATGTAATGAATAAAGATTTTCAACTGGAATATTTCATTTATTCAGATCTAGGATGTTATTTTAGTGTTCCCTTTATTTTTTGAGCAGTGTATATATTTACTTTTGACTGGTACTCTGTGTGTGTGTGTGTGTGTGGTGTGTGGTGTGGTGTGTGTGTGTGTGTGTGTGTACACACAGTACCAGTCTAAGGTTTGGACACACCTACTCATTGCTTATTTTTAGTATTTTTTACAATAAAAAAACAGAAATGTATCAAACCAATGAAGCACCATGCATGTGTGTGTTTGAAAATCAGGAAACAAATTTAAATGTAATCCATCAGATTAAAATGTCTTCGTTACTATTGAATCCAAACTTTTGAGTGTGAGTGTGTGTTCTATATAATTACATATTCCAAATGTTGCTTACTTGTGGTTTCTGTCATAAATAGCTGCATACGATGTAATGTTTTATAAGTGCCTGTGAGGGTGTTGGTAGTGCTGTCAGACAGGATGTCTGTACTTTAGGATAATGAGAAGAGGACCCCTCTGCACGCTGCTGCGTACTTGGGAGACGCTGAAATCATAGAGCTCCTCATTTTATCAGGTAAACACAAGTCAGCTTTGCTTTGCTCTGCTAACCCTTTCAGTCTTGTAGAAGACGCGCTTCGTTTTCAGTTTATATCTCTGCCTTGTTTGTGTTATTTTAATATTCATTTGATTACAGCTTGATTTGAATGTGTGTTTGTTTTACTGGTTTTACTCTTTCCATAGGAGCGAGAGTAAATGCCAAAGACAATAAATGGTTGACTCCTCTGCACCGGGCGGTGGCCTCCTGCAGTGAGGTACTGCTCTCTGGAAATCACATACACACACTTATCATGCAACTTACAATACATAATGTATGCTCTATGTAGTATAATTCTAAATAAATACATAATGTATGCTCTATGTAGTATAATTCTAAATAAATACATAATGTATGCTCTATGTAGTATAATTCTAAATAAATCAGACTTTTTTTGGCTCCCAGAGTAATGCTTTTCACAAAGAAAAAATACTTGCAATTTGTTAACATAAAACAGTTTTTGTATATATTTTTTAAATGAATGTCCTTCAAAGTGACTTCTGGTATGAGTAGGGTTATTATGAGGCATTATAATATAATTAATGGGTATAATTAATAATAATAATAAATAATTATAATAATAATAATAATGTCTTCTTCCAAAATATTGTTAATAATAATATTGAAAATATTTTGGCTTGTTTTTAGTAGCATTTTTGTTGTTGTTTTGGTTTATAATGGTTTTTGATAAACCAGTTTTCTTCACAACAATCTTGATTTAGTCTTGATTGCAGAAAAACTAAACTATGGTACCGTAGCTCCTGCTCTTACACTGAACATAACGCACGTTAAGAGCGTTGCACGGCCGCGCTTTTCTCCGCCTGTCCTGCAGGAGGCGGTGCAGGTGCTGCTGAAACACTCGGCCGACGTGAACGCGCGCGACAAGAACTGGCAGACGCCGCTGCATGTGGCCGCCGCCCACAAGGCGGTGCGGTGCGCGGAGGCGCTGGCGCCCCTCCTCAGCAATGTCAACGTGTCGGACCGGGCCGGGCGCACCGCCCTGCACCATGCTGCCTTCAGCGGGCACCTGGAGGTGGGCACGCGCACACCCTCCACGAAGGCACTTCATGGATAGAAATTTGCTATTAAAGAAAACTACACACGGTTTTTACATTTGAAGCTTGAATTGCCCGTATGAAATCTTGCCACAACGCTGTAATGCTGTAAGCATCAAATACATGTTTGGGGTTTGTTTTGCCAGATGGTGAGGCTGCTTCTGTCCAGAGGAGCCAACATTAATGCATTTGATAAGAAGGATCGACGGGCGATCCACTGGGCCGCGTACATGGGTACGAGAATCTAACGCACCTGTGCACCTTCTACCTCCACGTTTGAACCAAGCGCGATTGCTCTGGGCCTGTCTGTGATGCTGCTCCTCCCCTCTCCAGGTCACCTGGATGTGGTGAAGCTGCTGGTAACTCATGGAGCAGAGGTGACGTGTAAAGATAAGAAGTCCTACACCCCTCTACATGCTGCAGCCTCTAGCGGCATGATCAGTGTGGTCAAGTACCTGCTGGACCTGGGAGTAGACGTGAGTCTGACACGCGCGCCACGGCAGCATTGCATAGGACGATCCTGCGAACAGCCGCGGCTGATCCTCCAAAGCTGTAGGGACGAGCTCATCTCGACCAGGCTGCCGCGCGCAGCGAAACCGCAGCCGGCCCGAGCTGAACCGTGCAGGCCTGAACGCTTACGCCCTCGTGTAAACAAAGACGGAGAAAACAGAGACTGTACTTGGAACCAGCAGCACTGTTTGTGTCTGTGTGTTTTACTATCCAGCACAAACTGCAGCAGCTCTGTTTGTTTTACACAGCAGTTTCTATCACATTGTGGCAAATGCTAAACAAACTTGCACAATAACCTCAGGAGAGGTTTACCTTCTTTCAGATGACGTGGTTGTGTTGTATCATAATAGATAAACGTTCACGAGGAGTTTCTGAATTGTGAGCCAACAGCTAACGCACTAACACACTACAAGGCTATCAAACTGACCGAGGACGCGCGCTCTTTCTAGATCAACGAGCCGAACGCTTATGGCAACACCCCTCTACACGTGGCCTGCTACAACGGGCAGGATGTGGTGGTGAACGAGCTGATCGAGTGTGGTGCCAACGTCAACCAGGTGAACGAGAAAGGCTTCACCGCCCTGCACTTCACGGCCGCCTCGCGCCACGGGGCGCTCTGCCTCGAGCTGCTGGTGGGCAACGGCGCCGACGTCAACGTCAAGGTCAGAGCCTTGTACACACACACACACACACACACCCAGCTCTTGATAGCAGAGAAAGCCCTGCCGTGCTGCTCTGTGCAGTATCTGCTCTAGTAGACTTTTTTTTGTTTGTTTGTTCTCTTTTCTAGAGCAAAGATGGGAAAACTCCTCTGCACATGACTGCAATTCATGGGAGGTTCTCACGATCTCAGGCAATCATCCAGAATGGTGAGTACTGGGGATTCCATGTAGTACTATGAAGAATCTGCATACGGGCAGTAGAGAGTGACGAGGTGTCCGTGGGTCTCCCGCTCTCACAGGTGCAGAGATAGACTGTGAGGATAAGAACGGAAACACGCCCCTGCACATCGCTGCCCGCTATGGCCACGAGCTCCTCATCAGCACACTCGTTACCAACGGAGCCGACACCTCCAAGTGAGCCCCACCCCCCCGCGACATGCCCCTTCTCCCGGGCCTGGAAGATCAGCCCGGGACCTGTGGCTAACGGGTGGCTTGCCCTGAGCTCTCTGCTGTCTCTTGCAGGCGGGGAGTCCACGGCATGTTCCCTCTGCACTTGGCCGCCCTGAGCGGCTTCTCGGACTGCTGCCGCAAGCTGCTGTCCTCCGGTGAGTCGCCTCTCCCAAACACCAGCCTGCCGGCGGCTCCAGTTAGTTTTTCGGTCGATGTACTGAGCGACGTCTCTTTTTCTGCAGGCTTTGATATAGACACCCCCGATGACTTCGGGAGGACCTGTTTACATGCTGCCGCTGCAGGGGGGTGAGGGCACTTTGTTTTTCTTTTCCTCACCACTTTCTTCATCGCTTCCCTGCTGATTTACATTTGAACTCGTTTTTCCTCTGCAGAAACCTGGATTGTCTGAATCTGCTCCTCAATGCAGGGGCAGATTTCAACAAGAAGGACAGTTTTGGGAGGTCAGTTGTATAAATATATTTCATATGAAAAGATCTGAAGCCCAATGTGGGACTTCACTATAGCTTGATTAGTAGCTGGTACCATGTATATATACCAAGTCAAATCATCATTTCTAAATTCATCCATTCATTCATTTCTAAACTGTGCCCCATAATCTCCTCAGGACTCCCTTGCACTATGCGGCTGCGAACTGTAACTATCAGTGCCTGTTTGCCTTGGTGGGTTCGGGAGCCAGCGTCAACGACCCAGACAAGAGGGGCTGCAGTCCCCTGCACTACGCCGCTGCCTCCGACTCTGACGGAAAGTGAGTTGAGGGGTTAAAACTGCACTTGAGTGTAGAGGCAACCGAGCAGGGCACCCTGGCCTCACCCGGAGTACTTCAGCGTCCTTCCTAGCTTGTGGTGTGTGTGTGTGTGTGTGTGTAATGAGTAATCCCTTGCTGCAGGTGCCTGGAGTATTTGCTGAGGAACGACGCTAACCCAGGGATCCGAGATAATCAGGGCTATAATGCAGTGCATTACGCCTCAGCATATGGACACCGCCTCTGTCTGGAGCTGGTGAGGACAGTTCTTCAGGGTCCAAAGCCTGCTGGCTGCTCTTTCTCATGCTAACAATCTCACGTGGTTCAAATTCCAGGGCTCTTATCATTAATTTTGTTGTTTCTTTCAGATTGCAAGTGAAACCCCTTTAGATGTGGTGAGTACCGGTTACCACTTTGATGTCAAATTACACTGGACACTTGTTCATTTGCTTGCTGTCTGGTTTTGTCTTCTAGCTAATGGAGACCTCAGGGACTGACATCCTGAATGACTCCGATGTGCGAGCTCCCGTCAGCCCACTGCACCTCGCTGTGAGTGCTCGGTGCCGTTAACCCTCTCAAGATAATTTGCTATATTTATTAATAATAAATGAGAGGTGCTGTATGAGGGTTCAGTGTATGTTTGGGCTCCAGTTCTGGTCTGTAAGTGTGGAAGCAGCAGCACACAAACTGGGGGGATGCCAAAACTAGTCCAGACCATTAGAGCTTTACGTAGGGACCAGCCCACAGACTTCATACCAGCAACCACATCACAGCCACATCACAAGCTCTTCACCTCCGTCAGTGTTGTGCTGTGTGAAGCACATGGACATCTCCACACAGCGAGGGCTGGCATCCCAGTCCCGCCACCTCTGAGCTCACTTTTAAACATGCATATAAATAAAATTCAAATTGTTTGCTCTTTCACTCAGGCATATCATGGGCACCACCAGGCCCTGGAGGTCCTGGTACAGTCCCTGCTGGATCTGGACGTAAGGACGGTGCAGGGCCACACACCGCTTGACCTGGCTGCCTTTAAAGGCCACGTGGAGTGTGTGGATGTGCTCATCAACCAGGGAGCCTCCATCCTGGTCAAGGACTACACCCTTAAACGCACCCCCATCCACGCAGCAGGTAGCGCTGAGGAGGAAATGTGATTTATCTGTAACCACGGCAGCAAGCCGTCCAACTGTTCAGCCGTTGTAGGCAGAGCCTGTTAAACGACAACAACGCCATAAGGTTTTTCAGATCTACTTGCAGTACGTGTGTTTGCTGCGTCTACAAATGGTGAATTTTATATTTTATTTTCCCCCCTAAAAATATTTGTAGCCACAAATGGACATTCAGACTGTCTGCGATTACTGATTGGGAATGCTGACCTCCAGAGTGCAGTCGACATTCAGGATGGAACTGGACAGTAAGTTAAGAGGTTGATTTATGCATAAACCCCAGCTACCAACCCGTTACACTGGGTTCCAGCTGCCCTTTCACACACAGCTGTCTTTGGTGCCCTAGTGCCTTAATAACATTTCTTCTATCTGAAAGGATTCTAATGCATTTTTTTGCAAATGCCACATTGAAACTTCAGTGGCTCAAGGTTTTAAAATGCTTTGGAAACCACATAGTTTATGTCTGAAAGAGATGACTTTCTTTGCAACCTCTCAAATGTAATTTATGATGACGTAGTAGACAGAAAAAAACATCTTTGCAAAAAAAATGTTAATTGCTTTAATATTAGATTTTTGATTTATTTTTTTTTTAATGAATGACGCCGTCAGACGAGGTTGAATCACAGATCTCAGAATGTGCTACTGTTAAGTCTCCTGAACAGCATTGCCATGGCAACAGGGTATAGAATGTGCCAAAAGAACATTCTTTAAAATGCATGAATAATTGCTGTAACTTCACTGTTTGTGTGTCTGAGAGGACACAGCTAATCCGGCCACTGGAGCATATCTGTAGAGAAATCTTCAAACATCTACAAGGCTTTTTTCTTTTTCCACATAATCGCTGATCCTGCCCTCGTCCCCCAGGACGCCTCTGATGCTGGCGGTGTTGAGTGGACACACCGACTGTGTGTACTCTCTGCTCAACAAAGGAGCCAATGTGGAAGCCAAAGACAAGTGGAGACGCACCGCTCTCCACCGAGGGGTGAGCGACCTCATTCAAGTCTCGGTGGACGAGGCTGCGCTTCTGTCTGAAAGAAGCTCTCTGTTTCGCAAAAATGATTTCCAGTCACGCACGTGTATCTGCGACTGATGCGGCTGGTTGCTGCCTTCTGCAGGCCGTGACTGGCCACGAGGAGTGTGTGGAGGCCTTGCTACAGCACGGTGCCAGTTTCATGGTGCGGGACTGCAGGGGGCGCTCTCCTGTACATCTGGCAGCTGCCTGCGGCCACGTAGGGGTGCTGGGAGGACTGCTGCATGCGGCCCAGTCTGTGGAGGGCAGCCCGGTCATCACAGACAACCAGGGCTATACGCCACTGCATTGGGCTTGTTACAATGGTATCTATAGGAGCAGTCAACACCAGACAAACAGATGTTTTGTGTTCATGTGTTGGAGTTTATTTGAGTTCATTTTGGACTGTCGTCATGACGTTAATTTTTTCTAGGTCATGACACGTGTGTCGAAGTGCTGCTGGAACAGGAGCTGTTCCACAAGACAGAGGGGAACTCCTTCAGCCCCCTCCACTGTGCTGTGTAAGCCTGATCTGTATGTGCACCAGAGGGACACAGAGAAAAATGAAAGTTCCCAGTGCAAACTCAAACTGCTTTTTGAACTGCAGGATAAATGACAACGAGGGAGCAGCTGAAATGTTGATTGACACACTGGGTCCAGTGATTGTTAATGCTGCTGACTCCAAAAACAGGCAAGATTGCACCCTTTTGTTCACTCACTTATTGGTTTATAAAATGGAGAATATGTGGTAAGATTTGAAGAGTTATTCTTGCATGGCCTTTTGTTTATGAGACAACAATAAAACCGTAGTCCTGCTCTTAATCTCAGTAGAGCACAGAGCCTCGGGGCAGCCTGAGAACTGGCCTGTGTAGTTAGAAGGTCCTGAGAGCTGGCCTGTGCAGTTAGAAGGTCCTGAGAGCCGGCCTGTGCAGTTAGAAGGTCCTGAGAGCCGGCCTGTGCAGTTAGAAGGTCCTGAGAGCCGGCCTGTGCAGTTAGAAGGTCCTGAGAGCCGGCCTGTGCAGTTAGAAGGTCCTGAGAGCCGGCCTGTGCAGTTAGAA